>CM076577.1:275296484-275542294 GCA_034641835.2 Pinus albicaulis | reverse complement strand
ATCTGGGGGTTTTCAGCTATAAGCTTTCCCCATACATACTGTGTAATGTGTGTGATGTTTTGATGATCTTTTGATCGCATACCGCTTGTTTATTTCCGCATGTGTGATGATCTGAGTGGAAGAGATTATGTGTTGCATATGAATTCGAATTGATATGTGATCAGGATAATCTCGGTGGATAATTATTCATTATTCAGCAAATTTCTACAACCCAATGGGCTGAGGTTGCGCCTGTAAAAGACTGCAACATAGAAACAATTGCGCACTTCATTTTCGAAAATGACCTCTCGCAAACCATTGACACAACCCTCAAGAACCTGTAGCAAACACAGCGAAGCATCAGCCTGGTTGTTGAAGGTACAACCACACTGAAATTGGTTGAAGAAGTGTAGAGCACTGTAACACAAAGTGCAGAAGACATTCTGTCATTTCAGAGTTCGCTGCAGGCACTCAAGGATAATATGAAGGCAGTTGGACCAGAGTGACTTGGGACGAGTCACTAGATTGTGTTGGGGGCTTGTTGGAGTAGGGTCCCCTGGGTAAATCATTTTTGATAAATTTTGGATAAGTTTTTGTTGTAAGCGTTGCGCGCAGATATCAAGGGGCTTTGGGGCGGGTCAAATTCCCTTAAATATTGTAATGGGTAAAACGGAAAACCATGAGTCTTAAACCATGGTTTGAGACCATGGTATCTGTGCATTTAGAAACATATAAATATGTAATAGTCGAGTGAATAAATAGGAGAGACATGAATGAATGATAGATAGATCGATAGATGATTATGTTTTGATCTAGTTTGTGGTTGGTCTAGGTAGAAAGGCTCCTGTTGGCTGTGTGCGCGGGGACTTCGTCCTAAGCTGTGTATACAGACTCTGCTGCTATGTATGCAAAAGGGAAAGATTGTATCGATTAAATATATCTTAATAAAGAAGGAAATTTTGGTGAACTATGAGTTTATATGGTTGTAATAGTGACTGTATTGGATTTGTTATGCGCATTATCTGTTGCTTATTATAGATGCGGATCTTTTCTGTTGAATGCATGTGTGTTTCCATAGTTGTTAGTCACATTGGTACATTGCATTTATGTGCGAGTATTGTTTTTCTTAAGCATTAGATATTAAGTATAATAATTTGTCTGTGTACGGGTTTATTCTATAACAATATGAGAATACGCAAGGGATAAGCATGTTTATTACTATCTAGGCGCGCACATCTGCTTTACTATTTGTCTGTCATTAGATCTAGTTCTGTGAATTTACACACAAGGAAGTAGGTATTAGATATGTTCAATCCACATCAAAATATCCCCCGGGATGCGGAAACTTGGTTCCATCACCCCCCTCCTCCCCAATACTGCTTTGGGTGAGACTTTGGTCTACGCAAGCCGATCACTGTCGAAAGGGCCAGTAGTTGGAGGGTTTTTTTGGTTGCACGATTAATCTGAACCTAGGTTAGGTTCCCTCAAGCCAAAAGGTTAATATACAATAGATGCATTGATTCCCATATTTTTCAATTATGTGTCTCAAATACCAATACCAATATTTTTTGGTAGTTTTTTTACTTTTCTTGTATCAAAAGTTATATCATTGTTTCATTTCATTCTCTTAGTTGTTTCTTTATCGTTGGAGTAGTAATGGTAATCATATACTAGTTTGAAATTGAACTCAAATATGTTTCAATGATTGTTTTCATTGAGTATGCGTGTATGTATTATGTATTAGGTTGGAACATCTCTCTCTCTCTCTCTCTCTCTCTCTCTCTCTCTCTCTCTCTCGCACACACTTATCTCACACAGGTTCAAATCCCCGCTAGTGACATGTTGATCTTTGATCTCTCTCTCTCTCTCTCTCTCTCTCTCTCTCTCTCTCTCTCTCTCTCTCTTGCGCGTGCTTATCCCCCCCAGGTTCAAATCCCCGCTAGTGAGATGTTGAGCCTTGATTCCTTGAAGAATATAATTGTAATGGGTTTGAGCCTAAGCACTCTTAAGTGAGTATAATTTTGGGTTGGCCTAGTACCAACAACCTCACTGTTGCCTTTAAGTTGAGAGGGAGACCAATTTTTTTCCTTGTGATATGTGTGTGTGTGTGTGTTAATTGTTTAAAAATATTGTTGTGAGAAACACTAGTATTGAAATTCCATAATCCCTCTCTTGTTTTATTTTAGCAAGAGTTTGTTGAGACAAGCATTGACAATTTCAAGACATTGGTAGGTTAATTTATGTGTAGATCATGGTTGGAATGCATAACTATTCATCATAACAAATTTATGAAAATTTACAAATATGGAGGATGGATCAAGGGATGGCCAACATTAAGTTTTTCTTTGACTTTTAATTAAATATGTATTACTTAACAATAGTAGCTTATAGGTTTTAGACATTCAATTTTTCATATGTTGAGCGTTGTGCAAGGAGCATCAATAAGGGAACAAAAGGCTCTCCTAGGATTTTTTTTAGAAAGGATGTAAATGATAATGAATTGAGTATCATTTCATCTGAAGTGGAGTTGGAAGTACACATGGGGGTAGGGGTGTGGGGGGGAGGGGGGAATTTATAATACTATGAGAGAAATATTGGAGATGTTCTTTTCAATTACAATATAAAAATCCACTGAGGTAAAAAGAGAGCAAAAGTAAAGAATTAAATAAGATGAAAAATGAAAATAGGAGAGGAAAGAGAGGGGAATGGAAAATGAAAGGTTAATCTCTTGGATCAAGTGACGTATATTGATTAATTTGAGTTACATAGGTGAAATTTTGAAAAAAAATTAGAAATGTGATTGGAAATGACCCAAAATGGATCGAAACAAACAAATGGTTGTAAGGTTTTGTTAGCGCAAGGAGTCACTCCTTGACTCCAAAGGAGTAAGCCTTACACATCATAGTTCATTTCAAAGAAAAATATTTTGAATGGTGGTATGGCTTCTTAAAGAGTTTGGAATGATTTCAACTCTTTTAGACTTTCATACATTTGGCAAGTTGTGGCAAGCATAAATTTTATGGACAAATTTGTAGAATAGGGGAGAAGATTTTGACAGATGAAAGGTCACAGATAGTTGGTACTTAGTCTAAGAAAATACTTAGGCATTTTACATAAACTATGTTTTATGTAAAGGAAACAACGTTTAGAAATCAGAAAACATGCATAAAGAATCTCATAAATCCTTCATGAAACCTTCACTAGCATGCTCTACACAACATATAGATGATTTGCAGAAGACTAAACAATATATAATTAACTATTAGATCCTCTAAAAATGCTCTTACTCTTACTTTCTAGCTGTTGCAACTCATAAATTAGATGAATGAAATAATAAGAGAAACACACCATACATTAGATAGTCCTTGAAACACAAAGTCCTCCAGCATGAAGTACAAAATGAGTTTTATTTATTATGAAAAAGACTTCATGTCGACCAAAATACAACCTTGAAATGGTATTTACAAATGATATTTATAGAGAGAGGCACCAACTCCATCTCTCTTAAAAATAAGGATCCACTCTTCCTCTCATTACATAGGAGTTATATCATATTAAAGACATATCCTATCGAAATATAACTAACATGACAGATGTAGATAGGAAGAAAGAAGACAATTCGAACTGTGCTGTTGAATGTGCTAGCAACCTACCTTCTTTTCTACTGAGCTATCTCTCCATGATCTTGGTTCTTTAAAACCCATGTATCTTCATTAAATGTATCATTTAACAACTTCAAAACCACTTATCCACCATCACTTTACAAGTTCATATCATTAGGAGTCATTATCATCCTTGGACTTAGCTCGAAAATTCTCATGACAGCTGTCAAAAATCATTAAAAATAGACGATACCAGAACTTCTGGTAAAAACTGTAACTGCACAAAAACTGTAATGTTACCAAAACTTCTGGTAACGCTTTGTTTCCTTTTAAAAAATGCACAACAAGATACTTGAAAAATTATGTGCAGGTTAAAACATTATGAAAATTGAGTTCTTCCAAAATATAACTAATAGGAAAGTGGTACTTAATTGGGACATCCTTTTACCTCTCCTCCATATGAGCTGCAACTTCTGCAAGATTTTCTAAATCTGTTTTTCTGTCAATTGTTGATTGTGACCTTGTAGTCCTAGTGGTTGTCTCTTTTGTAATGGCATTTTTCTCTTCTGAGCTCTTCTAGACTTTTCTTCTCTTGGAGGTTCTCATTTGCTGGTCTGAGGGAGTTTTACCTTTTTCTTTTTTCTTGTACCCACTAGATTCTGCAATTGAAGGAGTTACAGTCTGTAACCCTTCATATTGCTTCTCCACATCTATAACTTCTGTCATCAAGCTTGGGTTATGCAGGGCTTTGGATTTTAGCCTGAATTTGTTGCTATCTCTTGTGTGTCTTTTCCTGCTGCCAACAACTTGTCTTGCATACTTTTGTCTTTTTATGTTGCTAATATCATATCATGCATCCTTCAAGAGCTCCTCATACGATTTTGTGGGCTGATAATCCTTCTAAAACCTTCTGGTGAATATTTGTTACTAGAACTTCTGGTAGCACCTGTTCTTTTGATTTTTCTGCAGTTGTAGCCTTTCCTCTCTATGCTCTGGAATATACCTTAGGAAAAGGAGAAACAGGAAGCACAATCTTCAATGATTTAGGCTTGCTAATAGAGGAACCTTCTCATTTTTCCAACTTCTCTTCAACTTTGGTTGGGAGAATCTTTTCCTTTTCCTTTTTGTCCTTAATGTTTTTGTAGATATTCACCTTCTTTTCTTTTCTTTTATTCATTTTACCAACTGATGAAGTAGTTGGTTTCTAACTTTTTCCCTTCTACTTAGCAGGTTGAGAATGTTGCTGTGAGGCTGGAGATTGTTGAGTAGGAATGTTTGGTGTAGGTGCAAGTTGGCCTACCCTATAAAATAGGAAATCCTCCCAAGTCTGGTTTTTTCTTTGGAGTTCTACGACAATCAACACCTTGATAAGAGCTGGATGGTAGATGCTATAATATGAAGCTGTTGCATGGGTTTGTATTCTAGCTGACATCTTAGTCAAGCTTTTCAGCAGGAAGAAAGGTAGGTTGAGAGTCTTCATACCTGCAATGTGAAACAAAAACCTCATGTGATACAGAAATACAATAGTATACCTCCTCTCACAAGTAAGGTAGATCTTAATGAGCTTGACAATTTCAACCCATTCATCCTTAAGATAAATACTAGGAATCCCTTTAGCCCATTTAGGGTCTCTGTATTCAACCTTGATGAAGTTGTTAATGTTTCATCTAGTAATAACTTGGTTTTTAAACCATTTCTCTCCTTTCATGGAAGGTGGAAAGCTTCAACAATGGATTCTGTTGATACCTACAGTCTGAGGCCATAAACATTTTCTTCTTGTCCATCGAATGAGAGGGAATATTCTTTGGCTGCTCCTAGATGAGAGCTTCCTAACTTTGAAAAAAATGGGTACCACCCAGCCTGTACATAAAAACCTCCCACATTCGATTTGGCATCTATTAAATCAACCCCTTGAGGTTCAATACGCTTAAGTTTTCCTCATTTTTTAGTCATTTGAGAAATAAAGAAGGTTGTCTGCTAGATCAGAAAGGTGTCAATATTAGAAAGACTTACTTAACAGGTGTTGCTGAATTTTAAATGAAAATTGTCTGAAAAATTAGTCTCCTCCTGAAGCTGCTCACTTGAACTGCTTATTCACCAACAATCGAAGTCAAAAACTCATCCCTTTCCTTTTATTTCGGTAATTTTAAGTGATATGATGGTTCACTTTTCCATGCATAATATCTATTCATAATGGGAAATATCAAAAATTGTATACCACACCTCGTGATATCTTTTAGTTGCCAGATTTGTTTCAGATTCTCTACAACAGGTGGCTGGAGCTAAACGATGTTGGAGTTGGCAGTCACCTCCATCGCATTTTATGGCAGGCCTAAAATTTAGGCAATTCTCATGCATGATTAACAAAACAGTCACCACATTAAACCATAGATCTACAATTAATCTTGATAATAAATATGCACCTTTGACATGTGCTGACAGACACAACAAACAATGGTTGGTTTTTACGACTGCGCATCGACACCTAGCTCTTCCACGTATGACCACAACTAACTCGACATCACTCAAACATATAACATTTCCTATCACGTGACATGGCTCATGATTTAAAATATTTAAACCTTAGTTTATATCGGGAACACGTGGCTAACTCAAAAGCAGATGCACTTTTTTATTTTTTATTTTAAAAACAAGGGAGGTTACTGGAACTTCTGGTAGCAACGAGTAAAGAAAAAAAAATACAGAGTTAAAACAGACTGTCCGACAGGATTAAAATAGACATTACCGGAACTTCCAACAATGTTCTAATTTTTTTTTGAAATTTACAATTTTTATCCTAAAAATAAAAAGATTTAAAACACACTCGTGACTAAGCATAGAACTGTGCTAATAGGTTCGATAGTTAAGTGTAATTCAACAATTAAGGAAGCTTAAATAAAATACAAAGGACAATGAATGTGTTAAATATTAAATATGAAAAAAGAGAGGAAAACAAAGAATTAAATAAAGCAAAAAAAGAGAAATAGGATAAGAAAAGAGAGAAGAATGGAAAAAGAAAGGTCGGTATCTTAGACTCCCCAAGTTCTCCTATATCTTCATGTAATTTGAACCTCAAAGGGATTTTGCTTTTATTGGCCAAAAGGGCAATGCACAAAGGGCCATGAACTACATTGCAATCGGAGATCACTGGAATAAGATTGTGCAAACCTTCAAATAATGGTTTTCCCATTTGGGTTTCCAGAGTAAATATGGTGTCCTCATCTACTCCAAGATTTCTCTATGATCGTGGAGTTTAGTTTCGTGTGTGAGATTATTGGTGATTAACTATGATTGAATTTTTTTTCAAAGTAGAAAATATTGATTTTTATATTAAAAGAAAGAACTGGAAACTGGGTCAGGACCGTTACATATTTCTTCATGTTCCAAATATGTATTAATTTTAGAAGTCCATAACATGGAAAATCTAAATTTTATGGCAAATTTTACCTACTATCCTAGAAACATTCTAAATCTACATAGCATAAGAATTCAAAAAAGTAGCATGGTTATATGTCATAAAATAATCCTAGTATACCTTCCTCGCCATGTAGTTGTATCCTCATCATCATCCCACTATTCTAGTCTCCCTAGTGTACCTTGGCTTCTTCTTCTCATGTTCTCCACTTGTACCAACTTCTTCTACACTGAACATATCACCACCACTGGAATTCTCCTCAAGCTCAACCACCCTGATGTCCAAATCCGCCAGCTCAGTTCGAATTTCTGACATAAATTGTTCTAGTTTCCCTTTCATCAATCCGTGCTTAGTATCCATGAGAAGCTGATAAGGTTTACTCTCATGCTCCTCTGCAATGTTCTTCTGTTGGAGGGTGTGCAAAAATCCTTCAACTAATTCAGGAAATTGTGCCAACAGTCTGTTAGTTTTAACATGTACATCCTCTTGAGTTTGTTCTCCCAAATTAGCCATTGTTGGACTGTAGTGCTCCACGAATCGAGCTTCTATGAGTGGTGGCTACCTCTATTCACAACTTTGAACACTCAACGGGAATGCGGTGCAGGACTGGAATACCACAAAACACAACATATAACGACAACTTCTTCTTAGAAACTTCGCAGAGTTATTATGGAGCGAAGTTACCATATCCATTCCAGGATTGAGTCTCAAGAAACGTCGCGGAATGTCAATCGTGTGATATAAAGAAAGAAGAGAATTAACACTAGTATGTAGAACAATGACGACATAAGCAGGGTCAATGCATCCCACGCTTGTATTGAAGAATTCCATCCTTGCCACATAGAAGGTTTTTGGAACTTGTTCTCCCATTTCACTGCCTCATAAAACTAGATGGTTGTGTGATTTAGACAGGGGTTTGTTCCTTTCGAACTGTGTGGCCGGAACATTAATGAGAGCCCCCCATCCTTATTAATCCACACCATATTTCACGCTATAACCCACATAATTGAAGAGAGAGGTGTGTGGACGAGATCTGCCTTGTAACTTTGATCAATTATTCGGCTTTAAAGGCCATTAATTTATTTAATGTAACCCATAGTAAATAGTTTCAATGGTCATGAAATGGATGAGTTTTCCTTGTTCCAATGTTACACCTTTATTGGCCAAAGAGTCTGCCATTGTATTCATCTATATATACACATGATAGAATTCAATTTTCTCAAAATTGCTTATTTGCAAAAGGATCCTCTACATTATGGAAGGAGAAGCAACACTTTGCAATCCTTTGGATTTCCACATGTGACATATAACAATCATTGAATCTTTATATATTGTTATTTTGGTGATTTTCTTTGCCAAATATATTTCCAATCCCTGCCAAAGTACAAGATATTCAACTTTATTGTTGGGTGACACTCCCAACCCCCAAGCATATTATGTCTCTATTTGTTCATCAGGCATAGGATAACCCCTCCCACTCCTTCGACCCTTGATTATCTATGATTGAATATTGATGTTAATTGCATCCACTGTTTTAATAAAAATCCCAGTACCAGAATTTTATTAGTTTTACTAAAAAATCAATTCCTCCACTAATAATTGAGGAACATCAACAATTATGAGATAATTTGCATCCATTCCTTCCATATTTAAGATCAATGGTTGTTGCAATTACTTGGCTAAGTTTCTAATTTTGAACATGAAGAAAAACATATTTATGGCCATTGAAGCCATAGACAACAACCGATTGTTCCCCATAATCATACACAATGAATGAAGGAAAATTTAGGATGTATGCCTCTTTTACAACTTGTACTTAGCAAGTAAAACACTGATGGAGGCCATACATGACCTAACAACTTGGATGTAGTATTTTTCTAGCGTGTAAGGATGTATAAGGGCCAAACACACCCCACGGTCTTAATCTATACTCAAAAAATGTGTAATATCACTTTGCTTATGTGTTGACTCGTTGGTTGAAGACTAATTGAATTAGTTATTTAAATCATGGATGCATTGATTATCACTTGTGTTAATTCTACATCTCCAATACCAATAGTTTTTATTAGTTTGTTTAGTTGTCTTTTATTGAAAGCTTGACTCATCGTTGTTTCATTGAATTATCTAATATATTCCTCTATTATTGGGGTCGTAATCAACATAGATCCATCTTAACTCTGGATCTACCAAGCGACGAGAGAAATCAAATCTCTCAAAGACACGATTCTCTTTTTGAGTGCAAAACTTAAGGTTTGCACCTTGAGAGATTTGATTCCTCTCAACTTTTGCTAGATCTTGAGCTAAGATGAATCTATGTTGATTTTGAACAACACCCTAATAAAATATTTTAATAATTTTCACTTGTTTTGTATAATACATAGAATTATTTTTGTTAATAATATTTTTTTTTAAATAGTTAGACGGACACTGGCCAGTTAAATATTTAGAATTGTGCTGCGTGTCCTAGCCGCCACTGATCCAAACACGATTCTAATCAAAGTCCGCAACTCTCATGGCCACCCCAAAAACAGATCCGGGGCTGCCTTCCCCCTCTGCTATTGCTGCTAACTTGAATGGCTCTTAGCCAGATGAATCTACAGCTTCTTTCACCTCTTTAATCATCTCTATGGGACCTCAGCGAACCAGGCCATCTACTTCAAAATTTGTTAAAAAACTGGAATCCATACCAAATATATCTTTGCCTCCATTCGTGCCAAGGAAAGCCGTGATTTCTCTTGCGGAAAAAGGACTAGTGGGTCAATTCACAGGACAATGGCCTTCCCCCAAAACAGTGCAGAAATGGGTGGAAAGGAACTGGGCTCAGTTCACACAAGGGAAAATCGCCATACGCTTTTGTGGCAGGGGTTACTACATGTTTCATTTTGAGACCGAAAGCAGTCGAGACCTCATCTTTCGAAGTGGCCCTTACTTGATGGACACCAGTGGATTGTATCTTAATCGCTGGACTCCGGACTTTGATCCATAACTGGATGTCCCTAACGTTGTATTAGTTTGGGTCAGGTTTCCGCACCTCCCTCTCCACTGTTGGGGAGATGATTCGGTTCACGCAATAGGAAATGGAGTTGGAAAATACATTGATAGAAGTGAACCCAAAGACAACATGCAGCCATGCGCAAGAATCTGCGTTGAGGTGGACCTAGGAAAGGGCCTCCCAGAAGCTGTCAAGATCAAGGTTGACAACTGGACCCATATTCAACAGTTGGACTATGAGCAAATCCCCTTAAAATGCAAGGTATGTCATGAATAAGGTCATTTCACCAATAGATGTAGTAAGAGAGAAGAACCTTAAAAAAAAATGTAGAAGAAAACTCAGAACCAGAATGGGAATAAGTAAAAAAGAAGAAGACAGCCTCAAAACCCCATTAAGTTCCTCAGCCCCCTCCTCTTTCTGGATCTCCTCCCCCATCCTTAAACCCCTCTTCTCAACCATCCACCTCCCTTCCAAACTCCCTTTTGGGGGTAAACCCTTTTGATATCCTCTCAACATCCCTCATTTCATCCGAGGTCCTGATCTCTGCTTATTCCCCTAACCCCATTCCCCTCACCTCTCCCTCTCCTTCTTCCCCAAGATCCCCTCATCAGAAGGATCAACCTATTCCCCAAATCTTGGATCGAATCCTCATAAGGAACCAAACTAAATAAACCCCTCAAAATACTGAAAACACTAAGAAATTTGGCAGGAGATCAAACAAAGAAATCAGGGATGAAGCAGCAGTCAAAGACATCTCTTTGGGAACGCAATAGGGATTGGAGAGCTTTCTAGAAAAAGTACCAAAGAATAAGGAAAAAGTGCAGCAAGCAAATAAAGGGAAGGGCCACCCATAAGAGTAAATAATGATAGTTGTCTCTTGTAATTGTAGAGGGTTGGGTCATCCCTCCAAAATCAACTTCTTAAAAGATCTTATCAAATCTGAAAAACTTGACATCCTCTTAATTCAAGAGACAAAACTCAGCAGTCAAGAAGTGGACAATATAATAGAAAAATCTAGAATCTATGAAGGCTAAACAATATCTGCTATTGGAGAATCAGGAGGGATAAGTACTATATGGAAAAAAGGAAAATGGAATATGCATCAATAAAAAAGAACACTTGATAAACATAAAACTGGAAAATGTTGAAACTGGTGGAAAAACCAGCATCTACAACATATACTCTCCTAATCACTACAAGGATAAGGAAAACTACTGGAAAAATTTAAAATACAGCACTATAGAAGATCGTGAAGATAACCTCATTGTTGGGGGAGATCTAAATCTCATCCTCAAAGCTGAAGAAAAAAGAGGAGGGAATTTTCTGTCGGACCCAAGCAGAGAAACCTTAGAAGAAATAATGGAACAGTGCAACCTTCTTGACATCCCACCAAAAAATGGAAAATATACTTGGGATAATAGAAGAATAGGAAAGGCAAACATCAAGGAAAGACTAGACCGGATCATCATTCGAGATAAGATGATAGTCAACTATAGCAGAGCAGCTTTTAGAATCATTCCCTCGACAGCATCTGATTGTAAACCAGTTCTAATAGAACTTGGCATGGCTAAAAATTACGGACCACTGCCTTTTAGATATAATCAGCTATGGGGCAGCAATGAAGAAGCCAAAAAATAGGTGGAAAGTGTATGGAGGAAAAACATCAGAGGATCACCAACTTTCATATGGGAAACAAAAATAAAAGCAATAAAAGTAAGCTTAAAAGATTGGGAAAAAAACAACTATAAGGAGCCACATAAAGAGAAAGAGGATCTAAAAAATGAGCTGATAAAATTTCAAGAGGAACTGGAAAGAAGTGATAGTAACATTGAGAAGCAAGCAAGAGAAAAAGAAGTGCAGTGGAAAATCTACAGAAACAACAGACAAGAAGAAGAAACTTGGAGGCTCAAATCTAGAATGATATGGATGCAAGCTGGAGACAAGAACACCTCCTTCTGCCATAACTCAGCAAAAACAAGGATGATAAAGAATAACATTGAAAAATTTACAGGAGGAGAGGGACAAGAATTAAAAGGACAAGAAGAAATTAAAAATGAGGCCTTCAACCATTTCAAAACTCTTCTCACAGCTTAAGACACCCATGCAAATCCTGAAGATTTTTTGAGGCATATCCCAAGAATTATTGATAGCGACATTAATACCTCCCTTACTAAGGAAGTGACGGAAGAAGAAGTAAAGGCAGTTGTTTGGGCCCTGCAGCCGGACAAGGCTCCGGGACCGAATGGTTTTCCCATAGCCTTCTATCGTACTTACTAGTATCTCATTAAAAAGGATCTGCTAAAAATGATAAGATATGTAATGAGAAAAAGGAAGATCGGAGGATTCACCAACTCAACCTTCCTGGCCCTTATTCCCAAAGATCCCCGCCCATCCTCTCTCAACCGCTTACGACCCATCTCCCTTTGCAACGCTTCATACAAAATAATCTCCAAAATCATAGCTAGCAAGTTGAAACCCCTCCTCCCTTCCTTAATTACTGAAAACCAAGGTGGTTTTGTTCCCAATCAGCAGATTGTGGACAACATCATCCTTGTCCAAGAAGCCATCCATACTAGCCTCACCAATAACGAAAAAGGGTTCATTCTAAAAACGGATATGGCAAATGCCTTTGATAGATTTAACCTCTCTTTTCTTGCAGCTGTTCTAAGGACTTTTGGCTTTTCAGATGAATTTGTTGAATTCATTCAAGCTTGTACATCGGGCCCTTAGATAGCTCCTCTTGTAAATGGAAGGCCTTGTAATTTGTTCCAAAGCTCAAGGGGACTAAGACAGGGCTGCCCTTTGTCTCCCTTCCTATACATCATAATGGTAGACTCTCTCAGCCAAAAATTGGAACACTGCAGAAGAAACTCCACCCTAACCAGCCTCTCCATCAGTAGTGGAACCAAGAGAACAAATCATTCTCTGTTTGCTGATGATACTCTTCTTTTGGGCGGAGCCTCATGCATTGTTGCAAGAAGGTTCAAAGCCATTCTAGACATCTTTTTGGATGTCTTCGAAGGTATGGTAAATAATGGAAAAAGCTGCTTATACAGCTGGAACACTCCCATAAGAACCCTGTAGAGAATGTCACAAATATTAAATATCCCCTTCCAAAACAACTGGGATCATTTTCAATATCTTGGGCTGCCCATAAGCAAGAAAAATATGAAGAATGAAATATGGAGTAAATTTGTCGAAAAAATGAAAGTGAAAAATCCAAGCTTGGGGTATGCTCTAGTTAAACCAAGCTGGAAAAATCACACTCATAAAATCCATTTTGGCAGCTTTTCCCTTATACCAATTTGCTCTCATTGCTGCCCGTGCAAGTATCCACAAACAAATAGAATTAATAATCAGAAGCTTTCTCTGGCAGGGAGGAAAAAGGGAAAGGAAAAAATTCAGTTTGATAAATTGGAAACAAGTGATAACCTCTTACAAAAATGGGGGTCTTTCCATCAAAATCCCAGGACTAATGAACACAAAATTGGGAAGCAAAATAACATGGAGTTTTTTAACAGGGGAAAAATCATGGTGGAAAGCTTCCCTTGAGGCCAAATACCTCAATGGGTCAAGAACCTTGATCTTGGAAAAGACTCCTCCGATAAGGCCATGCACCCAAATTTGGAAAGCAATCTCTAATGCAACCCAACTTATCAAGGAACACATCACAATGAGACCTGGAAATGGGGAACAAATAAACATTTGGAAAGACAACATTATGGGACGACACCCCTTGGAAAAAAACCCAGATCTAAAAGAATTAAAAGACTGGATGACAAGGGAAGGTCTTCATAAGTTGACAGATATTTCCAACTGGGAGTTGGATGGAGTTTGAAAGCAATGGGCCAAACCCAACCTTCCAAGTGACCTTATAGCCCAATGGAACCATTTGATTACTCTCTTGGCAAGAGCAGCCCCGATTGACAAAAACACTAAGAATGTCCACATATGGAAACCAACAGGAGGAGAATATACTGTCAGGAAAAGATACCAAAAACTTCATGAGAATTAGAATCAACAAGACTGGAAATATTGGAGACTAGCATGGAAGGTTGAATCCCTTCCCAAAATAAAAATCTTTTTGTGGACCTTACTTCACAGAAAATCACTAACTGTAGAGAATCTAAAGAAGAGAGGAATATGTGGAGCGTCTCAATGTCCCCTTTGCAAAGAGGCTGAAGAAACAATCCATCATTTATTCTTGAAATGCCCATTCTCAAGAAGATGTTGGGAGGCGATGGTGACACCCATAGAAGTAAACGTGAATTATAAATTCTCCACAAATCATTTTATTAGCAGGTGGAAGAGCAGTTATCCACACTCGCTCAAAAACAAACAAATAGTGTAGCGTCTTTGGAATAGCCTCCCCTCTTTTCTTTGCTGGCAAATATGGCTAGCAAGAAATGAGATAATTTTTAAAGACAAAGTCCCAACAGTAAACACAACAATATCAAAAGCATGGGGAATTATGGTGGATTTCCTCACAGCAAAAGGGCTCAAAGGAATCAATATGAGCCAACTCCAAGAAGATGAAAGGAGCTGGATCAGCTTCGCAATCAGCAAGATCAAACAGGTCCCTCAAACAAAAAATATAAATATGTATCAGAATTGGAAAATTAGGAAGACTGAAGAGGAGTTCCAACCCTGGGTAAACTCTCTTAATAAAGCCTGTCTCTTTTTTTATGGAGCATCCAAAAAGAACCCAGGTAAGGCAGATACTGGACGAACAATAATTCTCCAAAAAAACTCTACTCATATATTTTACAATTAAGGGCTAGGTCAGATGACAAATAACAAAGCATAGGCCTACGGGCTTCTGTTAGGCCTCAAAATTCTAAAAGAAAAAAATATTAAATAACTCATCGTCTTTGGAGATTCCTCCCTCATTATCCAGGCAATGGTAAGTAAATCCCTCCCAAAAAATGCAAGTCTTAATCAAATTCTGAGTAGAGCTCAAAAAATATCAAATCACATTGGCAACATTGAGTACTATCACATTTTGAGAAAGAATAATAAGCAAGCAGATGAACAAGCTAATGAAAGAGTCCAACGAAGTGCAGGACAAGCAAAAATTGGTGACACCATAACTCAAATCCCTATCCCATGAGTCCCTCCTCCTCTACTATGGTGGAAAAATACAACCACATCATCTCAAATCAGAAATCCAAGAATTATACCAAAATCCCTCTTGATCCAATAACCCATCAATTGGTCAAAAAGGAAATAATTTCCAATCTCTGCATTATTCCCCAAATCTTTGTGCAATGTACTTCAAAATTCCATCTCGTGCTGCCTCCCGTGAACGCTCAATACTCTTCTCCTCCTTTGTGCGATTCTAAAAAACGCTCTCCTCACCTTGAATCAACAGCTCCCTATTCGCTTCTACCCCTGTATGAGATTTTCTCCCACAATGTTGCGTTTTCCCTTCCTGCTCCCCGGCTTTCCCATTGCATTTGTAGGCTTTCCACGCATCTATACATCGCTCCCCTTATCTCTACCCTTCCCCTTTTCACTGATTTATTTAAAAAATCCCTGTCTAAGTGCTTTCTGCCTCCCACATTTTGCTCCAGTGCTCTAAGCTGACTTCCTCCTTCCAAAAAGGCAAAAACACAGCTTGATTTAATAAGAGATCAATCCCACCAGATTTCGGAAAGGAGGGAAGAAGTAAATAACTTTAAAGATATTGCAGGCAGCATCAACATTCAATATCAGAGAGCACCTTCAGTAACAGAGAGAGCATCAACAACAGGCAGCATCAACCTCATAAAGCAGCGAATGGATCCCTTGGAAAACAGGCCACACCCCTGCGCCTTCTGCAAATCTCACCGAATCGTGATCGAAAATCTCAAGAACCAAATCCAGAAAGACAAGGAAAAATCTAAAGCAGAGATGGCTTACATTCTATCACAATGGAAGACCTGCAATGAATATATGAAAACAATAAAGAACTGTTGCAACCATACGGAGGAATCACTTAAATTCATCAAGGACGCGCTCAGCAAGAAATCGGAGCAAGGATCCACTTCCATGGATCAGGGAAGTAGGCACAGAGGAAGTGAGAATACCGCAAACAAATAGCTTCTCAAGATCTTTGATCATCCATGTTTTCTGTTATAAATTTTAGTAGCATATATAGATTACTACGAAAGTTAAGTGCATTTTGTTATTAGATAAGTTTGTCAAACAATACAACTCTAATGTAACTGTGTCTAGCTCCAAAAGAAGGAAAGAAAAAATGTAGCCCAAGCAGCACATCTCATGAAATAGCCCCCAAGAAAATCTCTCTTTGTATCAAACTTGGGGAATTTTGTACTGAGGAAGTTCATCTCCTCACCCTCTTTTTAGAAATATAACACATTTGATCTTGTTCGAAAAAAAGAAAAAAGAAAAAATTGTTTTTAAAACAAGCACATTGTCTACCTTTTTCATCTTCATTTGACATTTGTTTGTTTGTTGTTTTTCCCATTAAGTTATATAAGTTTGCTAATTTAAAATAATAGCCTCCTTTACTTAAATATGGAGTTGTTTTTAGTGCGACTTTTTGGAGTTTCCAGGTGAAAAATCTTGATTTTTGTTATTTAAACTGGTTTTTTTACTGTATATATGGATTCAACACCCTAAAAAATTCCTATGGTTATCCATCAAACTTTTGTTTTCAATGAATTTCTGCCAGATTTTAAAGAAATTAGACCAAAAAAATCCACCAAAAAAACTTTCAAAAACTTTCTATTTCCTAAAACTTTGATCCTCCTCCAAATTTTACTATTTTCACCCCGTCCCCTCCTCCAACTCAGCTTAGTCATGGCCTTTTATCGATAAAATCAATTATCAAAACGTGTTTTCTCTCTACTCTTCACTAGCGAGCTCTGGAGGAAGCCCTCCCTGCTTGTATTCAGCGTAATCCAGCTTTCCGTTTTCTTGGAGGTGGGGCAGTGTTGAGCGGAAAATTGTCCATTTCACCATCAAATATTATAAAAATGTCAGGGTTTCAAAGCTATCGGAACAATGAAACTGTCAAATACTACAAAATATAAACCTCAGGGTTTCAAAGCTATCGGAACAATTAAACCGTCAAATACCATAAAAAATAAACATCAGGGTTTCAAAGCTATCGGAACAATTAAGCAGTAATGTTGGTAGCTTGCAGTAAGAACTTAGTACCGTATGTTTGCACTGATCGATATCCATAGCAAAATGAAAGCCACGGTATGCCAAAGAAAAACAATTAAGTTCCAATTCTCCGTTTTATTTTGAGCATTGTTTAGAGATTTGAACAGCAGGGGGTCTAAGGTGGCCTTTTTCACTATGTTTTTTCGAGCTTTAGTGCTATGACATATAAACACTTAACAGGGGCAAAAAATATAATTCAATGGCACAAATACTAAATCCTTGAAATATCTAACTCTATAACCTCGATGTTGAGTGGAAAAAACAAGGCTTAGCTAACGACAAGATTCTGGCAAATGTTATCAAGCTTTCAATCCTAAAAAAGGAAAACAATTCAGTGCGTCAAATTAATTATGCGCCTCGAAATTGCACTAAATTGTACAGATGCCGACTCATTGCAGAATTCTTCTCCAAACTTTGCACAGAAACTGTTTTTTCACTAAATTACCCCAGCAAAAACGCTCTACACACCAAGATTTCTAACGACTATGCTATTCTGCATTATCTCTGCTTGAGCGGCAACATTTTCGCCGATTCTTTTAAATTTCCTCCGCTTTTAGACAAAAACAGGGAGTCCTCTCCGCCTGGTGTCCTCACGTCTAAGACATTCAATGAAATCACCTGTTCTTTAACACGCTCGTATCGTTCTTGGACCGAACTCTAGCAAACGTGGGTAAGGTTCCGCGCGTAGCTAATTCTCTACGGGATGCTACCACCATTCCAAACTGGAGAAAAAGGTTGCAGCCTCTTCATCGGCGAGAGATAATTATGAGTTTTGCAAGCTGAAGATGTTTATATATAATTTATTTACATATATAAGTTGAGTCTTTAATGTTTATATTTTATATAAAACTTAGAGTATAATTCAAAATATCAAATAGATATAAATTTGAAATAGGATGGACTAAAATTTAAAAGAATTCCAAAGTTAAATGTACATTTGTGTTAAAAAATTTATATGTTATTTATAAAAAAAAAAAAAAAAATATATATATATATATATATATATATATAATGACATTTAATTATTATTTTTTATATTTTACAAAGTATTTTTCCTTGCTTTTTTGCAAAGGAAACGTGATAAGGTTGTCGTATAGGAAAAAATAGCATATAAGAAAGAAGAGGTAATAGGAACTTTCTTGTCTCCAACTGATCCTCCAGAATAAGGGGTGGAGAATTATGTTTATTGTACCTCAAATCAAAATATCCATATTGGGTAATTGATGTGGAACAACTTCTTTGTTATTAATTGAATGTAAGATTTTTTTTTCATAATGGATTAGACATTCTGGCCAAAGTACTGAAATTTATTTATTTATTTATTTTTATTTATTTATTTTTTTTTTTTTGTGCTGCATGAAAGATGCACTTGGTTTTTATTACCAAGTTGGGCATACTTCACCCTTCCACGAAATTATTTTCTTCTATCACATTCGCAATGTTTAATTTGTCTCATACTTCTCCTAGAACTCTAACTCTGCTCTACAACTAGAATTATTTAATGGAATGAAAACTTATAACTATGAGATGTTGTACTTCATAAGAGACTAATAAGAAGCTTAAGCATGGTAAATCCACCTTCACCTGTCATTTGAACATAGAGCATAGAGTTATCTTAATCCTCAATTTTATGGATAAGAGACATTTGGGCCCTTTTATATTAATAAATTATCTACAATCATATTTCCATAATTACTCTTTAAACCAACAATATTCCACTTCTTTGGAACTTTTCACCTCAATCAGAATAAAAAACATCATGAAGACCCAAAAGTAAGAAGAAAAAATCAGCTCATAATCAGAGAATCTAGTGACTTATTTAAGGATAATAATTCAAGACTTTAGCGCCTTTTAAAGATCATTGATTTTCCCATCAAATAAAAAGCAACAATCAAATTTTGTAGTGACAAGAATGGGAACAAATTTTAAACGTAATAACCCCCTTCCCTAGTGATAGTACATTTTTGTTTTGAAATGAAATTATTTTTTCGATCTTTTAAATAATACATTCCTCCCCAATTGACTCTTTAGAGATACTTTTTTTTGCAATTGATTGCAATAGGTAAGTGTCTTTTGTCTAGTATTTTTTGAGTCCTCCTTACAATTGGAATGTTTCTCTTCCCATAACTCTATCTCGGGTTATAATTCTGGCTTTCTCTTGTTTATGAATAAATTGTCTCTATATCACTATTGTATGTCTCTTTTTGAGTGCTTGCTTGAATCAGTAAGATAATGTAGCTCATTTGGGTTCCAAAATCCTTGAGTAACCCATTTTCTGAAGAGTCGTCTTCTGTTTTTAATTTTGCTATTTGGTCCTCCATAGTCTTCTCAACGTCATTTCCTTCTAAAGAATCATACATCCTTGATAAGTATCCATTGTCGTGCTTTTCTTCTTCCATATACTTCATATCTAAATGAATGGAACATGAGATAAGCTTCATGACATTTTCCAAATTCCAAGATTTTTCATTACACTTTTCAGTGTATCAGGGAAATGGATTCCATACATTCAACGTTATGCCTTTTTACAACTTGTTGTAAGGTTGGAATAATAAAATAGCTGTAACAAAAATATTATAGAACAAGAAAAACTATGTATATTTGGATGTATGAAAATTTAGATGGATTTTATTAAGTAAAATTTTAAAAGAATAATGGTTATAAACATCTAAAAATAATTTTATTAAATAATTAGTTTAGATCCAAAGTTAAGATTGATTTAGGCCATCTCACCTCCCCCCTATAGAGAAACTAAATTCCACATGAATACCATGGGTCAATACCATGGGGTGTATTTATAGTTTATCATTATTTTATTTTATTACTTTTATTTTTTGGTGTATTTTGACCTAGTTAAAATGTTCATTACATTATTTCAATCTTTTTATCTAATTTACTTTTATTTTTAATTTTGTGTAATTTGACATAGTCAAAATGTTAAACATGGCATTACAACCTTTCTATCATATTTTGTTGGAGAGCATAGTAGCACAAAAATGTAATATTTAAATATATATATATATATAGTTATTTTCCTTTTTTATATTGTTTTTTATCCATGTAATATAAATTAATTGGTTTGTTTGGAGTTAACTTTATGATATGAATTTTATTATAAATAAAAAATTTATGCTTATGTACCCAAAAATTTAATGTTAATGTATTTTACAATTTTTTTTATTAATTAAACTAATTTATGTTAAATGTAGTTTTATTAAGTTATTAATTTAAATTTTATTAAAATAATTTAAAATCTAATTTGGAAATTAAAAAAAGATCATATATTTAAAAAAAAAATCATTATTAATTTAATTTTTATATATTAAGAAATAATACTTATGAATTATAAAACAGTTGTAACATAAATAATATATAACAAAAAAACCATGTATTTTTGGAATAATTAAATAATTGTAACAAAAATAATAAAAACTATATATATTTGGATGTATGAAAATTTAGATACATTTTATTAAGTAAAAATTTAAAAGAAATAATGGTTATAAACATTTAAAAATAATTTTATTAAATAATTTGTTTAGATCCAGAGTTAAGATTGACTTAGGCCATCTTAAATCCCCCTATAAAGAGACTACATTCCACATGAATACCATGGGTCAATACCATGGGTTATATTTATAGTTTATCATTTTTTTTAATATGTATAAGAGACATTTGGGCCCTTTTATATTAATAAATTATCTACAATCATATCTCCATAATTCCTCTTTGAATGAACAATATTCCCCTTCTTTGGAACTTTTCACCTCAATCAGAATAACAAACATCATGAAGACCCAAAAGTAAGAAGAAAAAATAGCTCATAATCAGGGAATCTAGCTACTTATTTAAGGATCATAATTCAAGACTTTAGCGCCTTTTAAAGATAGTTGATTTTCCCATCAAATAAAAAACAACAATTAAATTTTGTAATGACAAGAATGGGAACAAATTTTAAATGTAATAACCCCCTTCCCTAGTGATAGTACATTTTTGTTTTGAAATGAAATTATTTTCCTGATCTTTTAAATAATAGATTCCTCCCTAATTGACCCTTTAGAGATACCTTTTTTTTCAATTGATTTCAATAGGTAAGTGTCTTTTATCTTGTATTTTCTGAGTCCTCCTTACAATATGTTTCTCTTCCCATAACTCTATTTCGGGTTATAATTCTAGCTTTCTGTTGTTTATGAATCAATTGTCTATGTATCACTATTGTCTGTCTCTTTTGAGAGCTTGCTTGAATCAGTGAGATAATGTAGCTCATCTGGGTTCCAAAATCCTTAAGTAACCCATTTTCTGAAGAGTCGTCTTCTGTTTTTAATTCTTCTATTTGGTCCTCCATAGCCTTGTCAACTTGTTTCCTTTTAAAGAATCATACATTCTTGATAAGTATCCATTGTCATGCTTTTCTTTTCCATATTCTTTCTGAATGAATGGAACATGAGATAAGCTAAGCTTCATGACATTTTCCAAATTCCAAGATTTTTCATTGCACTTCTCAGTGTATCACGGAAAATGCATTCCATACATTCAACATTATGTCTTTTTATGGCTTGTTATAAGATTGGAATAATAAAATAGTTGTAACAAAAATAATACAGAACAAGAAAAACTATGTATATTTGGATGTATGAAAATTTAGATAGATTTTATTAAATAAAAATTTAAAAGAATAATGGTTATAAACATCTAAAAATAATTTTATTAAATAATTAGTTTAGATCCAAAGTTAAGATTGATTTAGGCCATCTTAGCTCCCCCTATAGAGAAACTAAATTCCACATGAATACCATGGGTCAATACAATGGGTTGTATTTATAATTTATCATTATTTTATTTTATTACTTTTATTTTTTATTGTATTTTGACCTAATTAAAATGTTCATTACATTATTTCAATCTTTTTATTTAATTTACTTTTATTTTTAATTTTGTGTAATTTGACATAGTCAAAATGTTAAACATGGCATTACAACCTTTCTATCATATTTTGTTGGAGAGCATAGTAGCACAAAAATGTAATATTTAAATATATAAATAGTTATTTTCCTTTTTTTATATTGTTTTTATCCATGTAATATAAATTAATTGGTTTTGTGTAGAGTTAACTTTATGATATAAATTTTATTATAAATAAAAAATTTATGCTTATGTACCCAAAAATTTAATGTTAATGTATTTTACAATTGTTTTTATTCATTAAACTAATTTATGTTAAATGTAGTTTTATTAAGTTATTAATTTAAATTTTATTAAAAAAATTGAGGTTAAAATCTAATTTGGAAATTTAAAAAAGATCACATATTTTTAAAAATTTCATTGTTAATTTAATTTTTTATATATTAAGAAATGATACTCATGAATTATAAAACAGTTGTAACATAAATAATACATAACAAAAAATCTCATATATTTTTGGAATAATAAAATAATTGTAACAAAAATAATAAAAACTATGTATATTTGGATGTATGAAAATTTAAATACATTTTATTAAGTAAAATTTTAAAAGAATATTGGTTATAAACATTTAAAAATAATATTATTAAATAATTCGTTTAGATCCAAAGTTAAGATTGATTTAGGCCATCTTAGTTCCCCCTGTAAAAAACTACATTCCACATGAATACCGTGGGTTGTATTTATCATTATTATTATTTATTTATTTTAATTGTATTTTGACCTAGTTAAATGTTCATTACATTATGTTAATCTTTTTATTTAATTTATTTTTATTTTTAATTTTGTGTAATTTGACATAGCCAAAATGTTAAACATGACATTACAACCTTTCTATCATCACCAAAACCTAAATTCATTCTAACTTATTAAAAAGAAAAAAATTAACATTGTAAAAGACATATATAAAAATATTCACTTGATCTAATGGCCTAAACATTTCAATCGTCTAACATTTGATCCAATGGCTCAATGGAGACATTGACAGTTGTTTTCAAACAGTGACGCTTTACAGCGTAACAAGATGTTGTTATATAATGAGACTTTGTGTAATTAAATTCTTTCTAAACATTAAGAAAAAAATTTCGTAGAAGAATTGTGTAGAAAATAATATATATAAAAAATTCAGTACTATATCAATGAATTATAATTTAAATTTCAAAATGCTTATTCCAATAATAAAAAGCTAAACAATTGATACTTAATACTTGAGAGAAAAAATAAACAATATATAAAAATGATATAATATATTTTATTAATCTGTACTGTGATAACAAATAAAAATATATATAAAATCCACATACCATATTTAATTACCATGACAAACTCTTACTCGTGACCTTTGCATAAACATGGATTTGACTATTTTTAAATACTTTAATTAATTTTAAAAAATATATATTTTTCAATACATATTAATATATATATATATATATATTTCTTAATACGTTTATACAAAGTATAATTTTAAAAACTTAAGCAAAAATTTTATGTCGAAACCCCTAATTCTCATAATGCTATCCATTATGAGAGGCTCAACATTATTTATCTATGTTACATGGAAATAATAAAGTGTGTTGAAAAGCAGCGTTAAAATTAGATGGTACAAACTTAGGAAAAGAAGGATGGAAGGTTACACATCAAAAAAATAAGAGCTGAAAGTTACACAACAAGACTATCTATTATGAATTGGGTAGCTACTATATATATTATAAATTAGATAACTAAAGAAATAGAGTTGTAATGAAAATAAAAGTGTAATTGAAATAAAACTAAATTTAATTGAAAGTTATTGGTACATGAGATTTATTTATCAAGAGATTTTTATTTATTGTGATTTTTTAAATTAGGATTTTTTAAGTTAGAATGTTTGTGATGCATGATGGGTAAAGGACGACTTTAAAGTATATGTCTAATATGCTACTTTAGTTGGAATTATGGAAGAATTTTGTAAAGTTAGGTTGTAAGCCTGTTTAATCATGTATTTTTATTTAATTAGAGTTCCATGTCCAATATGTGAACTTCACTTTTTAGTGATCATTATTTAATATGTAAATTTCACTTTTTATTATAATGTTAGCATGTATGAGTATCTATTAGATAGGGTATTGAAAATGTTGGAAGGATGTTATTGATATCACATTAATTATTTCATTGATTTCTACAAATAATAAGATTAATTACACACAAGGTGTTCCTATGATGGGTTTGTGTTTTTATGATGGGTTTGGTTGGCTAGATTCAACCAATAGTAGAGGCTCAATTTCGTTTTCCTTAGTCCAATAATTTTTGAACACTTGGCACAACACAAAGTTTGGTCAAAACACAACAATTAAAAAGTTTTAGCAATGTGCAATCTTTTTTGAGGACTTGTAATGACATATTGTTTTGGAAATTATGACAAAAAAGAATCTTTCTATAATGACATCAGAGATTTTGAAAATTACATCATGATTATGGGTAATACTTAAGAATACTAAAGAAAACCAAAGTACATAAATACTAACTAGAAACTTTACTCTTGTATAGTGGACATGCTCTTTCCATATAGACATGCTTTCTTTTCACGAATGGTATTTGCGGTTTTTGGGTACCCTGTGAGATCAGGTTAAGAATTATAACTAACTGCCATTTACAGAGGGTTTGGGCCATTTTAAACATAACAAATAAAGATTGACATTTCATTTTATCTATGCCAGGGTTTGTGGAAGTCAACAAAGAAATCTTTACAATTGTGAGCAGAAAGCGACAAGCTTGGGTTGTTTATGGGAATTTTGAAGACAAGTTTTTTTTTTTCTTAAAATTATTTAGGCCACAAAGTGTTGTGAAGAGAACTTAATGAGTTGTTTATGGGAATTTTGAAATCAAGTTTTTTTTCTTAAAATGGTTGAGAACACAAAGTGTTGCGAAGAGAACTTAATGAGTTGTTTATGGAAATTTTGAAGTCAAGTTTTTTTTTTCTTAAAATGGTTGAGAACACAAAGTGTTGCGAAGAAAACTCAATTCTACTTAATGATTGATGAATTAATAGTGAGGTTGTTACTAAGGTTGTTCATAATATGACCTGAGTTTGAAGGGTTGATTATATATATATGGTGTTTCAACATCTTCCCAAATTCCTTCGGTGTATCTTTGCACTTTTTGGGGCAGTTGCTAATTATTATTACTTTTTAAAATGTTATAGGTTGACTTGATTGAAGGAACTAGAAATCTATATGATACCCTAAATTAGAAATAACTTATCAATGTAACAAGTGTTGCATGGCATATTAGTCCCTACCAAGTTACAAATTAGGTTTTCAAAAACATTCCAAATTGCTATATAAAGTGGAAAATCAACTGCTTACTAAGGCAAGCACTTGCTGAAAACACTTAAATTATGGAAAACATATTATTTCTTAACATATTGTTAGTATCCATTTTTTAGGAAAACACTTAAATTATGGTGGGTAGTGAGTGATGGTAAATATGTTATTTACATGTGTATGAGTTAGTTTCAAGGATTTTGATTATGGGTGGTTTTCCTATGAAAAGTCACTGCACAAATATCTAAAATTTATGGCATAAATGTCCAAGAAAATTTAAATTTAAATTATGGCATTTTTCTTTATATAAAGTTGATATAAAATTATGTTATTTATGAATGATAGTAAAATACTTTTTTTGTTATTAATATGTTTTTGTTTTAAATGTTACATGTCAAATGAATATAGAATGGATTACACCTATAATAATATTATTTTTACATGCCATTTGACAACTCTGTGTGTATATATATATATATAATTTTACTTTCAATTGCTTTATCTCTTTATATAAGTTTGATGTGAAATTAAGGTGGAAATTGAAGTATTTTATTTATGACGGACTTTGATTTTTTCTGTTATTAGTATTTTTTAATTATTAATGTAAGTGTTATTTTATTATTTTTAAATGTAACTTTATGTGACAACGTCACCCTAATAGTAGGTTGTAGAGCACTCCAATGATAATTAGATGTTGGTTTGAAATTGAACTCACATATGTTTTAATGATAGATCACATTGAGCATGAGCATATGGGTTATGTATTAGGTTGGAGGCACTCTCTCTCACACACACACAAACTCTTGGTTTGAGCAATAATGGTATTTGACTTCCATAATTAAGAGAAAACATGTGTTATATATTTTTTGTCTTATATTTTAGTCAAGAGATCGTTGAGACAAGCATTTACAATGTCAAGACTTTGATGGATTAATTTATGTGTAGATCATGGTTAACATGCATAACTATTTAGATTTTCAAATACTGAGAATTGGAGTGTCAGGATCTTCTAGAACATAATATTCTTAACACACCAAACATAAGGCATTAGAAGTGGAGAGGGTTTAGAGACACATATTACATACATAAGCGTGGAAAAATTATGCAATGAATGTAAGTCTTTAGTCCATTTTGAAGATGCATATATTTGTATAAGACATAACATGGGTCAAATTACAAGTTCACAAAGCATTTGCTTTCGTGAAGCATGTGGGCTTAATGCAAGTGTTTTTTTTTTCCACAAGAACAAATAAACTTCTTTCATTAAAAAATAGTTTACATAATCATACTTCTTTATCATGATATGCCATATTCGACAACACACAGTACATAATGGCCAATAGGCATAGAGAACCATATTGAAGAAAATATGACTAGAGCCAAAACATGGGCGATATAGTGCCCATCAACACATAAAAGAGATGATACAACATATTCCTTGGGAACAACATCCCTCGAAACCCAAAAATCACCATGTGAATATACCACAATAGTCCACATACAGGAGAAATATAGATAAAAAATATCCACCTAAAAAGAAACTAAAGGATTGCCTACAGGAAGTTGATCAAAAAAGGAAAAAAATAGAGCAAAATGAACAAAACCATCATATGCTAGAATCCAAAGGTCTTGGAGCCACAACCAAATCTATTGACAAATAAATCATAGTGCATAATACCCAGCTGAAGCAAATTTCCGCATTTGGAGAGGCCATATGCTAATGAATTATGCTCCCGATATACATGTTGGAAGGAAATTTTAGTAAAGGAGATCATCATGGATTTGATATTCTGCATCCAATGGAAAAGGGATGGGACCTCTATATAGTTTCAGCCATAAGCTTACTCGGCAACATATTTGGAGTCACCAACAATAATAACATTCTCGATGTTGAGCCAAGGAACACATAGAATCACCCCCATAGAGCCACCACCTCTGCCCTACAATTAGAACCAGGTCCACCATACTAATAAAAGTGGTAACTTGAGATGGGATAAGCTTTATTGAGGCCCCACAGCTACACTACCATTAGCCGATTCCCCATAAAAAAACCCAATGGGAAAAGAGTCCCTAAGGTCCTTAAAGGAAACACAAAGTTGATGAATCTTAGCATACCATGGGCCAATCTCCTAGAAATAAGAAACTATCTTCGAACTAGTGACCAACACATCCGGCGATCCGTTTTCAAAAATTCTAGCATTTCTACACCACCATATTTCTCATAAAATGTACAACGGGAAAAATATGTATGCTTTCAGCATGGAGGCCCAATTAACAAGGCAAGAATAGATAAAATACAAATCCACCACTGCATCGATCTTAAGTATGTTAGAGACCTCCTCCCAGATAACGATCACAAAAGAGTTGTTCAAAAATAGATTCAAAATGTCTTCATGAGCCAACCCGCATAGAGGGCATCTCCTCGGGCCCTGAAAACCCCTCTTCATCAGATTTTCCCAAGTAAGGATCTAATTAAAAAGAACAAGCCAAGAGAAACATTTTAGCTTAGTGGAACTTCCCACTTCCACATTAAAGCCAACCAATCTATATGAATACCAAGTCGATTGTTCATAGAGATAAGGAATAGGCCTCTTGAATTGAATCAAGGAATATGGCTTAATGCCTATGTTTACGAATCAAGAAAACATCATAACAATTTTATGAAAAGATTACAAATGGGGAAGGTGGATAATGTGAAGCTTTTCTTTGAATTTTAATTAACTATGTACTACTTGACCATATGGCTAACATGTTGCCAACATTAGATTTCACATGTGTTGAATTTTGTGTAGGTAACACCAACAGGGGAACAAAAGACCCTCCTTTTTCTTTCTTTCTTTTTTAAAGAAAAAGATGTACATAACATAGAATTTATTTTCATTTCATTTGGAGTGGAGTTGGAATTTTTTTTTTGTAAAGTTAAAATTCTATCTATCATTCAAAATAATACATATTTCACAACCTTGGTTTATCCTCGTTTTCCACTAGGAAAATTAAACTAGTGGCAGAACCATAAAATCTTAACTATCCATGTTTGATGGCCAAAATGGAAACCAAACAATACATTAGTTATGGCCTAAAGATTTATACTATCCAACCAAGTAGCTAAAACACATTGATAAATAGAAAAGTAAGAAAAAACACTACAAAAATAGAAGCAACTCATGGAAACTAGGATGATTTGGAGGGCCCAACTCAATTGGATTTTGTTATGTTATTGAGAGCTTCCTGGATCTGGTGGGAGGCCCATATGGTTTTCAATCCTCTCCATCTTGTAATCCAAGTTCTTCATGTAGAGATGGAGTTCATCAAGCATTAGCATAATCTCCTTCTTACCCTCATTGTTATCTAGCAACAATTCTTCCCAACAGGGTCTTAATATGCCAAAATAAGTCCATTTCATACATGTATTGATTTGAATGGATATATATATATATATATACACAAGCAATAGGGGACTTTTACAACACTATAAGAGGTGTGGTAGAAATAACATATAAATGTTCTATTCACTAATTACAATACAAAAATCAATCTAATGAATCCAATAGCTTGGCTAAGTTTAAAATATAGTGAGAATTTTCAAAGAAATGGGAAATGTGCCTAGTGAGGCTTGAAATAACAAAATCATACAATAACAAAAAAAAAAAAATATAAAAAGTATTATTTCTAAACATATTTTTTTATAACATGTATATATTAGTCCAAAAAGCTACTGAAACAATATTCTTGATATATTTACCTCATAGAAACCCATAGGGCTTTGTATGGATGGTGAATGGGTGTACTATAAAGGTGCTCCTTGTGAAAAGGTCACTGGTTCAAATCCCCATGGGTTAGACAAAAAATAATAATAATATATATATATATATATACCTCGTAGAAATATTATCCACCTTTTATTTTTCTTTGTTTTTTAAAGAAAGATGAAAAAAATTAAGACATAGTAAGAAATAAACAAATTGAATAACAATATTGTAGTGGGAAACATGTAGAGCGCTCTGAAACCTCCCTGCATGCGCTGAATCGATCCCCTCTCGTAGACTCTGACCGATCTTATGACCCCTCCAGAGGCTGCTCCGGGGGCGGGGGGTTGATCCCCTCCTCCTATGCATCCACTTGATCTTGAATCCCTTGCCTTCATGAGCCTCATTAGCTCGCTAGGACCTCCTTGGGAGCACCCTTCAGTCTCAAAATTTGTCAAGAAGCTAGATGCAATTCCATAAATATATTTTCCTCCCTCAGTTCCTCGCAAATTTCCCCTCTCCCTTACCGAACAAGGATTGGTTGGACGACTCACTGGTCTTTGGACCTCACTAAAAACAGTGCAAAACTAGATTGAACGCGATTGGGCTTCAAAAATTCAAGGAAAAATATCAGTATTTTTTTGAGGAATAGTAATTGACCTTCTATTTTGAATCCAAGGAAGATCGAGACTTGATATTCCAGAATGGACCATATTTCATGGAATCAAAAGGTTTATATTTAAACCAATGGAAACCATACTTTGATCTGAAGCTTGACATACCCATCGTTTTTCCGAATTGGATACACCTCCCACTCCACTACTGGGGAGATGATTCGGTATGAGCTATCGAAAATGCAATTGACAAATACATAGACAAAAGAAAGGCAAAATAAAATCTACATGCATGTGCACAAATCTTTGTAGAAGTCGATTTTGGTGAGGGGATACTGAATGCAATGAAGATAAAGGTAGACAATTGGGTGCATATCCAACAACTAGACTACGAACAACTCCCTTTCAAATGTAAGGCATGTCATGAATACAAAATATTCACAAATAGATGCCCAAAACAATCAAAAAAGGAGCCACAAGACCCTCAAGAAGCACAATGGAAATCGATAAAGCGTAAAAGCTATGGCAACTCCAACAAATTACCAAGCAGACAAAACATCCTCGGGTCAACTCCTCATCATTTGGTCCCCCTCCTCCCAATCTTAATTCCTTGATGCAAAATGGGACCTTCCAACCCTTCTCTAGAAATTCATTTGAATCCTTGGCCAATATCTTGCTTGATCTAGATCAAAATGATCTGCATGCAACTCCCATAGAGCACGAATAAGGGGAAATCCTCATAGAATTTGATGCAACCCTTCCCACTCTCCAACTTGCTGATTTGGACCAGCCCATTTTGCTTCCTTACCTCATATATCCAACCCTCTAGCCATCAATATTCCTCCCACTATCCATTCCATTACATATCTTCAATCTCTCATTGCCTCAATGAACCCCCCTGCAACCTCCTTTGCAGGGATCTTAACTCGAACCGAAGCTAAAGAAGTCTCAACACCCTAAAAAATGAATCAAAAGAGATCTGGAAGGAATTAAAACAAGGATATGTGAGATGAAGCAATGCAAAAAGATATGTCATTGGGAGTCCCACAACGAATATATGGATAAAGGAGCAATAACAAAGGAGATGTGGACCAAGGTAGGGAGAGGTAAGGGCTTTGCCACCCCTTCACAAGGTAATTTGTTCTCTTGGAATTATAGAGGTCTTAGGCACACTTCCAAAATAAATGCAGTCAAAGATCTTATAAGATCATCAATCCGATAATCCTTCTACTCCAGGAGACCAAGCTAAGTGAGGAAGAAATGGCATCAATAATTAAAAGAACAAATCATTTCCAAGAATCAAAAACCAGTGCAAGATGAACATCGGGTGGTGTATGTACCATTTGGAACCAAAAAGCCATGGATTTGCAAGGTGTTTACCGAGGTCAGCATTGGATCAAGACTAATTTTCAAAACAAAGACATCAGGAAAGTTCTCATTGTGTACAACGTTTATGCCCCTGCACATTATAGAGACAAAGAAAAATGATGATAAACTTTAGCAGATAAATTAGCAGAAGAAGGTAAACATAATGTAATAGTAGGAGGCGATGCAGGAGAAAAGTGAGGTGGATCTTATCTCCCGTATTCAATTGGGGATAAGCTCAATACCATAATTGAAGAGTAGAATCTAATGGACATAACTCCAAATACTGACAAATTCACTTGGAGCAATCGAAGGACATGTCTGGGAAACATAAAAGAAAGGTTGGATTGTTTCCTAATCCATACAAGTTTCTTGGCAAGAGTTGGACTGCATAAAAAATCCTCTCAGCTGTAGCATCAGCTCATAAGCCCATTACCTTATCAATAGATAAAGCATTAATCTGGGGCCTCTTCCTTTTCACTACAACCCACTATGGTCTGACATAGAATAGGCCAAGCAACCAGTGTAGACTACATGGAGGACTAGAATTAACGTGTCACCAAGTTATATATGGGAAACCAAACTAAATATTGCGAGAATGGCACTCAAAGAATGGGCAAGACTGGGATACAAGGAGCCAGTGCAGGAGAAGAAAGAGTTTCAAAGAGAGCTGGAAAATGTACAAGCAATAATTGAAAAAGAAGAAGAAATTCTAGAATTGAAAACCAGGGAAAAAGAGATATTGGAAAATATATCAAAGAAACATGAAATAAGAGGATATTTGGAGGATAAAGTCTAGAAATTTGTGGATACAAGTTGCGACAAAAACACAACCTTCTTCCACAACCAAACCGAAGAAAGAAGAATAAAAAATCGAATAGATGTGATATTGGGATAAGAGAACATCTCCATTGAAGGGAAAGAAGTGATCAAGGTGGAAGTGCACCAACATTACTAAAGGTCGTTGACAACAGATTTAGATCCATACTACTTTGAATATTTCCTTAGAACAACTACAAAAATGGTAGCATAGGAGGCCAATGTAGCACCAACTAAATCACTGGATGAAGAAGAACTGCAAAAATAAATTTGGAGCCTAAATCCATATAAAGCGTTGGGGTCGGACAAATTCACCATAACATGCTATTGCACGTACTGGACCTCATAAAAAAGATGTTCTCAAGATGATCCAATTGTCTCAATCAAAGCACAAAATTGGAGGTAACACCAACTCAAATTTATTAGCTTTGATTCGTAAAGAATCTAGACCCACTTCCTTTAATCATATTTGACCTATCTCCTTGTTTAATTCATCTTATAAAATTATAACCAAAATCCTTGCAACTCACCTCAAATATATCCTCCCTTTGTTGATCTTTGAAAAATAAGGTGGATTTATCCAAAAAAGACAGATTGTACACAATGTTCTCTTAGTACAAGAAGCCATCCATTCCAACTTGTCTAGAGAAGAGCAGGGATTCATTCCAAAACTTGATACAACAAATTACTTTGATATGGTTAGACATTCATTTCTATTTTTTGTTTTAGAAAAATTGAGTTTTGCTAGGGATTTTATTGACCTCATAAGGCATGCATCCATGAGCCATGGATAACCCATTTGATTAATGGAAGACCAGGTAACTTCCTCCAGAGCACCTAAGGGCTAAGATAAGGGTGCCCTATCTCACCTTTTCTCTACATCATTATGGCATAAACTCTTAGCATGAATCTCGAGCATGATAGAAAAAGAGGGCTTCTCATAGGTGTTCAGTACAATAGAGGAATCAAAAGCATGAATCATTCCCAATTTACCTATGATATTTTTTTCATTGGAGGAGAATCTCCCACAGTGGCAAGAAGATTCAAGTCTACTCTTGACCAATTTTTGGAAGCCTCGGAAGGACTTCTCAACAAGTTAAAAAGTAGCCTATATGGCTATAACACTCCTCCAAGAAATCTTTAGAGTATATTTTAGATATTTAGAATTCCATGCAAAGTGGATTAGACACACTTCAATTATTTAGGTATGTTAATCTTCAAGAAAACTCTGAAAAATGAGATCTGGAGAGAGGTCATAGATAAAATGAAAAGGAAACTCTAGCATTGGGGAATGCACTAGCTAAACTTGGTAGGAAGGGTCACTCTCATTAAATCAGTATTGTCCACCCTACCTCTATATCAATTTACAATTCTACAAGCCTAAACAAGAATTAAAAAGAAAATAGAGATTAGCATAAGGTGGTTCTTATGGTAAGGAGGCAGAACAAAAACAAAAAATATCAGTCTGCTTAGCTGTAAAAAGGTAACAACACCCTACTAAAGAGGAGGCATAACCATGAAACAACCAGTACTGATGAACTTAGCCCTGGGTGCGAAGATAACTTGGAGACTAATAATTGAAGAATCAATTTGGTGGAAGAAAGTCTTAGAAGGGGAATACATGAACATCGATCGACATTGTTGAAATCGATAACATGAAAGGCTTCTAATTTAATTTCCCTTGATTAAATTATAAGTAAATTGCAATTCCACGTCACATGACAACTTGTACGAGTTAGCTGAGTCGGGAAGACTTAGTTAGCTTAGTCAATTTGATCTGAGGATCAAACTGGAGACATGTAGAGTTATGTCTAAGTTTTAGGGGGTCTAGTTGCAGTTTATTTTGAGTTGTAATCAGTCAACTCAATTATTTGAGTTAAAATCAGATTAACTAGTTCTATGTGAGAGATGAGCTAGTGATAGGTCCAATTAATTAAATATTATTTAATTCACATGCAGTGATCAATCAGATAACTAAAAATTCACTATAAATAGTTGTTGCATGTCAGTTCTAAGGAAGTCCCAGTTGAGATTGGAGTTAAAGGGAAGAGAACTATCAATTGTATAATTAGAAAATTGTACAGGTCATGCAAGAGGTCATCAGGACGTATTGGAATTATTGCGCAATCAATTGATGGGAATTTCCTAATTAATAGGGTCTCAATTAGCCCAATAATGCATGAGCAAGGTTGGTCAGTCAGGTGCAGGGAATTGATTAAGTATTGGACCAAACTTGCCAGGATCAGAGTGAGACGGTCAGAGATAGTGTAGAGGTTTCTCAGGAAGGGAAATAACATTGTATTGTTTCATGTTATTGACTTAATGAAATATATATATATAGTGTGGTTTTTCGTTGAGGCTTTCCCCATATAAATATTTGTGTTGTGCGATTGAAATTCTTTCTCTTTCTTATTCATGTGATTATGCGATCGTAATTGGTTTCCGCAATTTGTAGATTTGATTTAGTATTTTTTTTTAGTACATTACAAGATCAGTTGAATCTATTTAGATATTTCTACATGGTATCAAAGAAGAAATCAATATAGAAGATAAGAACCATAGTTTGTTTTGAACATGTGAATTAAATTTGTAGATTTATTCTTCAGGACCAGCAACAGATCGGGACGTCTTTCTCTGGATTAAGACTCGAATATGCCCTTGAGGATAATTCAAATTACATAGCATGGAAGGACATGATGGAGGAAATGTTGGAGGACAATAGACAGTGATATTCCCCAACCCACAACAACAGATGCTCAACTTATTAATGCATGGAAGAAGAATGTAGCAAAGGCGAGAAGATTATGTTAGAAGGAGTTCGAGATCATATTATCTCGAACATCCAAGGAAAGGAAACTCCATATACTATGTGGAAGGCCTTAACAAATATGTTTCAGAATAACAGTGACCACAGGAAGTTGGCACTGGAGGAAAAGCTCAGAAAGATCAAGAGGTAGAAGGCGACACAATTCCAAAATACTTGACAAAGTTCACTCAATTTCGAGATGATCTTGGAAGTGTTGGGGTGATAGTTTCCTAGGATGATTTGGTGATCCTGGCACTTCTAGACCTTCCCAAGAGCTGACATAGCTACCAAGGCTCAGTGAATTGGAGGGAGAAGCTACCAAAGTGGGAGCGATTGTGTTCCAACTAGGTACAAGAAGAGATTCAATGGAACACTATAAATGGATCCTAATCAAAGAATGATGACGAGGATAAGTGTGCCTTGGCTGGAAAGGCAAAGAAAGGTAAAGGGAAGGCATCCCATTTCAAATCGAATTTCGGTCAGGATGGTAAGAAACGAAACTTTTCATAGGTAAAATGTTTTCACTGTCATGAGCTTGGACACTATGCTACAAAGTGTTCACACAAGAAGTCCTCAGGAGGAGCGGCAGGTGAAGCACTTGCTTCACAGTTCGAGTTTGATTTCACCCTCATCACATGCATGGCATTATCAGTGATGGGTTCTGTGTGGTACTTAGATAGTGGAGCTTCGTTCCATATGATCGACAACAAAGAATTCTTCAGTAACTTGGAGGAGAAGGATATCCAGATGCACATCGAGATGGGAGATGGCGCGAGGTATAGTGCTACCAGCATAGGTACAGTTACCTTTCAAAGGGATTCAGGTACTCATCTCACATTAAATGATTCCATGTATGTTCCTAGTTTAAATAATAATTTGGTTTTTGTTGATACGTTGGAAGAATGTGGCTATGATGTGATATTCAATGAAGGAAAGGTGTTCCTTCGTCCCAAATCCACGAGACAATTGAAGAATATTAGGGTTCGAGTAAGGAACCTCTACAAATTGGATGTAGAAGATTGTGGTGCCTTGAGTACGAAAATAGAAAAGGTGGAGAGCCGAGACATCAGCGAGTTATGGCACAGGAGGTTGGGCCATCTACACCATGGCGCTTTGAAGATCATGTTGATCATCGATTGTCATTGATGTCAACCCAAGCAGCACCAATATTGCATGAAAATTTTGACCTACCAAATTAATATATTCTGGGTCAATAATTCTTTTGATGGTTTCTAATTGTCGAGATGTTTCCGTTGATATATGGCACGCCACGTAATTCTTCACGGTTTGACAGATATTCATGTTTGAAGTTTATACCCACAGTTAGTGGGCTAAAACCCCATAGGGTTGTGGCATGGGTCATTGGAAAGTCGTAATTAATATTTTTTAAGCTCTTAAAATCCCTCCCATTTTCACTTATTGAAGCCCCTCTCAGCCTAAGCATTTATATAAATTGTGATCCTCATATCCTCCTAAGGTAAGGGATTTCGCCATCTTAAATGGGTCATCGTGGAATTTTTGCTTTAACTTTTTTTCTACGAAGCTTCAGATCCTGAAATTTTTATGAGGCTAAGCCGAAATCCTGAGGAATATGTTGTGAAAATTTTAGATCAAGGTGCGCAATATTTTCGGAGATATGATCTGTGGAAGTCAGTGTTTTTGCAGGCTCCTGAATTTCATCTCAAATAAGTGACCTTGGGAAAATTGTCATAACTCTCTCTCTGAGTATCGGATTGGAATTCTGTAAAAAGTGGTAGATAGTGAATAGACTTTAGTTTTCTCTCTATCAATTTCAGAGCCAAATGAAGAAACAGTGACACGTGGCACGCCTTACATGTTCGTTCTTATGAAACAGTCCATAATTAGGGCATTGTGAGAGATTGGGTATAACTCTCCCTTGAAGAATTCAAATTGGGTCAGACCTGTGGCATTGGAAAGACGACTCAAAGGACTACTACAGGACCGAAAATCAGATATTGGGGATCTGAAATAACAGAGATTGTTAGGTCCCTATATTACTAGTATAGTCCCTTATTATTGTTAGTGTAACCCCCTTATTGTTATTATTGTACCCTGGTAACCCCCATGTTGTTATTATTGTGCCCTTAAATTATTATTGTTAGGTCGGCTAGGATTACATTGTGGCCCCACTAGGATTACATTGTGGCCCCATGGACTCCTATATATAGAAAGGAGGTTTTGTAATTTGAATCATCCAAGAACTGTTCATTCATGTAATTTAATGGAGGTTTCCCCCTCGAAGTGGCTTATTTCTAAGGCATTGATATCTCATTTCTTCTATTTTTTGAGTTGGTTTCACAACATTTGGTATCAGAGCTTTGGATTCTAGGGTTTCGCTGCTCCAAACAAGTCATTGTAGCATTTTTTATATAAATTTTTTTCTACGAATGTTCAGAAACTGAAATTGTTAGCGTGTGAAGCCGAAGTCCTAAGGAAAATTGTCGCAAAATTTCAAAGCTTAGCTTGGTTCGTAATATTTTTGGAGATTACCTCTCGTGTGTTAGGTCATTTTGGGTGTTTCCTTGAATTTAAATCCTGGCCCAGCCCGGATAGCTATTTTTGTAATAACTTTTTTTCTACAAAGGTTCAGAAGCTAAAATTTTTAGAGAGTGAAGCCGCAATCCCGAGGAACATTTTCAAAAAAATTTAGATATTGGTTCGTAATATTTTCAAAGATATGATCTGTGGAAGTTAGGGATTTTTGAGGTTTTTGAATTTCATCTCAAATAGGTGATCATGGGAAAATATTCATAGCTCTCTCTCTGAGCATCGGATTGGAATGTTGTAAAAAGTGGTCGCAAGTACATGGACTGTAGTTTTCGTTCTATCAATTTCAGAGCCAAGGCGGAATGCTGACACGTGACAAGTCATACAAGTTCAATCTATTGAATCAGTCCATAAATAGGTCATTGTGGGAGATTGGACATAACTTTGCCTTGGAGAATCCAAATCATGTCAGACCTGTGGCATTTGAAAGATAATTCCGAGGGCTACCTCAGTGCCAAATTTCACATATTGAAGAGCCGCAATCACATAGATAATCCAATTTCAATATCGAGCTCCTCAAAATCAAGAAAAATGTGCGTATTTTTTTTTCCGAATTGCATAAGTCTTGTTTGAAGAATCAATTTGAATTGATTACAAGGGTGTATTGTAGAATAGATATCAGTGTTGGGTTCTAAAAAATGCCCGTAAAAATAATTCAACACCCATTAAGCCTTCAAGGCTCTACTATGACTCATGAAGATGAAGAATTGCAACATGATGTATCAAAATTACAAGAGCAAGTACACCAAATTTCGCTCTCGCAAAGAGCAAGTAAAAAATGAAACCCGAAGTTTGAAGAAAGGCGGGTGGGAAGCGAAGATGATTGCTCTGAAGAATAATATGGATGGTTTGAAGAAAGGCGTGGAATCTAAGATATATGGCATGGAAGCTAGCATGGAAGCTAAGATCGATGAAAAAATGGAAAACATGAAGAATGATCTAAAAGTAGACATGGAAGGTTTGACAAAGTTGATACAAAAAATGTTTCCTAACGATGAAAAGATAGTAGAGAAAACTCATGATGAGAACAAAATAAATGTTAATCATGATTTCATAAACTCTAATGTTGGAGGGAATAACCACAATATTCCAAAAATGGATATGAGGAATTTTGATGGAAAGGATCCTGTAACATGGATAATACAGATAGAGTAATATTTTGATCTCTATAATGTGCAAAACACACAAAAGGTACGCATTGCAACTTTACATTTAGAACAAAATACATTTGTATGATATCGATGGCTTTGCGCCCGTAAACAAATTGTCACTTGGTCCAATTTTGGAAATGATAGCACATTATGAAATTACAAAGAGCAACACCTTATTTAGCCAATTGATAAATCTCAAACAAAAGGGTTTAATGGGGGAGCACATTGAGGACTTCCAAAAATTGAATATAAGGGTAATTGATATTCCAGAGGAACACAGGATTGATCTCTTCATGGGTACTTTAAAGGATAACATCCAACATGAAGTTCGTGTTTTGGAACCTGATTCATTAGAGAAGGCATTCAGGTTGGCAAGAAAAATTGAATGTAAAAATATGGCAACAAGGAAGCCTACCACTCACTTCTATAAAGAGGGAAGTGTTGCTACTCCTAGATTTCCACAACCTACAAGGTTGACACCAAAACGATTGGAAGAAAAAGTAGCAAAATGGCTTTGCTACAGTTGTGATAGCAAATACACTAAAGGTCATAAGTGTGTTGAGAAGAAATTATTTTACATAGATTGTGAAGAGGAAGAAGAAAATGAACAAGAAGAGGATATACACCAGGAACCAAACCAAGAAGAGGAAGAAATGAGTCTGACCATATCATGTAATGCATTAGCTGGACTTACCACTCCTCAAACTCTCAAGATAGAATGACATGTCAAGAAGAAAAAGGTAATAGTGTTGATTGATTCAGGTAGTACACATAATTTTATTCATTGTAAGGTAGCCAAGGAATTGAATTGTTTCCAATACGCAGCACCAGAATGTCAAGTGATGGTTGCAAATGGAGGAACTATAAATTGCTCTGGAAAATGTCATAATATCAAGATAACCATGGGGGAATATGTATTGAATAGTCCAATGCTTTCCATTCCTATGGGAGGTGTTGTTGTTGTACTAGGAGTACAATGGTTACAATCTTTGGGGACGGTAGCTTTTAATTTTCAAGAACTTTTCTTGAAATTTTTTTCAGAAGGAAAGGAAGTCGAATTACAGGGTATTGCAGGGAAGCCGGGAAAGATAATAAGCTCTAATGTCATGACAAAGCTTCTAAATAAAGAACAACGAGGCATAATTGCACAATTATGCTCACTAGAAGTTCCAACATCAAAATCATCTATTTCTGCAGATCTCCAAAAAGTCTTGGACAATAATTCCAAGGTTTTTGAAACTCCAAAAGGACTCCCACCTATTCGTGATCATGATCATGCTATTCATTTGATTCCAAGAAGTGTTCCTCCAAACATCAGGCCTTATAGATATCCTTATGTCCAAAAGAGCGAAATTGAACGTGTGATTGCAGAAATGTTAGAGGCGGGTATAATTCAACCTAGTCAAAGTTCTTTCTCTGCTCCTGTAGTATTGGTACACAAGAAGGATGGATCATGGTGAATGTGTCCGGATTATAGGGAGCTAAATAAGCTCACCATTAAAGACAAATTTCCCATTCCTGTGATTGATGAATTATTGGATGAATTACATGGAGCAATTTATTTTACCAAGTTGGATCTTCATTCAGGATATCATCAAATTAGAATGAAGACTGAAGATATTCCAAAAATAGCATTTCGAACTCATGAGGTCATTATGAATTTTTGGTCATGCCTTTTGGCCTTACCAATGCACCTTCTACATTTCAAGGGTTGATGAATTCCATTTTCAAACCCTTCCTTAGAAAATTTGTGCTAGTATTTTTTGATGATATACTAATCAACAGCAGGTCTTGGAAGGATCATGTTGAACATGTTGACAGGGTGCTCAAACTATTGCAGGAGAAACAATTATATGCAAAAAAGTCCAAATGTTTCTTTGGAGTACAAGAGGTGGAATATCTGGGTCATATTGTATCTCACGAGGGTGTTAAAGTGGACCCTAACAAAATTAAAGCCATTAGGGAATGGAAAGTTCCCACAACCATAAAGCAGTTGCGAGGATTTCTCGGGTTAACAGGGTATTATCGCAAGTTTGTTAAGAATTATGGGAGAATAGCAGCACCTCAAACAACATTATTGAAGAAAGATGCATTTTCATGGACTCCTGAAGCAACTAAGGCCTTTGAACGTCTTAAAGAGGCAATGTGCCTAGCACCGATCTTAGCTACGCCAGACTTCACAAAAACCTTTATTGTGGAATGTGATGCCTCAGGAAATGGAATTGGTGCTGTTTTAATGCAGGAAGGAAGACCCATTGCTTTTGAAAGTCGTCCAATCAAAGGAAAGTATTTACAGAAACCTATTTATGAGAAGGAAATGTTAGAAATGTTGCATGCACTAAAGAAATGGAGAACTTACCTAATGGGAAGACACTTCAAGGTAAAAACTGATCATGATAGTCTTAAACACTTTTTGGAACAAAGACTATCTTCAGAAGAGCAGCAAAAATGGGTCACAAAGGTGTTGGGTTATGACTTTGAAATAATATACAAAAAGGGAAGCTAAATGTTGTTGCAGATGCACTCTCAAGAAAGAATGAAGAGGTGGAAGCATTGCTTTGTGCCATTTCTATTATCCAACCAGATTGGATAACCGAAGCAAGAGATGAATGGAAGAAGGACGAAGAAGTGTGGACACTCATTCAAAAGTTGCAACAAGATCCTAGTACATCTGATACATTTAGTTGGAAATATGATTCCTTATGGTACAAAGATCGCTTATATCTTTGTAAGAATTCCCAACTAAAAGCCCCAACTCATAGCTCAAGTTTGGTCTGACCTTACGTGGGTCCTCACAATGTCCGGGAGGTCACGGGTTCGTTACGAATTTGAGTCCATGGGGTCGACGTCGTAATCAGCGCCCGACGATTGCATCAGCGCATACCATCCAGAGATATTAGGAAATGCGCCCGGGTTATCGAGTTTATTCCTCGGAAAAAGATCATAACAAAACAAAAAAATCTTTTGAATTGCACACTTCTCCTTTAGGAGGACACTCGGGATTTTAAAACTTAGGTGAAGAAAGAATTTTTTAGGATGGCCTTAAATCTGATATTCGAAACTTTGTGGAGGAATGTTTGGTTTGCCAGCAGAATAAAGTGGAAACAATTAAGACCCCAGGACTTCTACAACCTTTATCCATTCCAAGTCAACGTTGGGAGGAGATTTCAATGGATTTTATCACGGGTTTACCTAAGTCCGAAGGAAAGAGTGTCATCATGGTGGTAGTTGATAGAATTACCAAGTATGCACACTTTTGTGCATTATCTCATCCATTTAAAGCAAGTATAGTTTCTACTACATTTATAGACACAATTCAAAAGCTACATGGAAACCCAAGGGTTATTGTGAGCGACAGAGATCCCATTTTTACTAGAAATTTTTGGACGAAGTTATTTTCTTGTTTGGGTACTCAATTAGCTCATAGCTCATCTTATCATCCTCAATCCGATGGTCAAGCTGAGATAGTAAATAAATGTTTGGAAGGATATCTTCATTGTTTTGTATCTGATAAACAAACACAATGGGTCAAGTGGTTACCTCTCGCTGAATGGTGGTATAACACTTCCTTCCATATTGTAGCAAAAATGACCCCATTTATGGCACTTTATGGATATCATCCACCATCCATCACATCATCTTTAAGGGAAAATTCGAAGGTTCAAGCGGTGGAAGATCACATCGAGCATCAGCAAGAAGTTCTCCAACTCTTAAAGGATAACCTGAATTTGGCACAAAATCGAATGAAACAACAGGCAGATCAACATCGCAACGAGAGAAGTTTTGATGTAGGAGGTTGGGTATTTTTACGGCTACAACCATACAAACAAATGTCCCTCAAGCAAGCTAAGAAGGATAATAAATTATCACCAAAGTACTATGGTCCTTACAAGGTGTTGCAAAATATTGGTACTATGGCATACAAATTGGAGCTTCCTGCTTCTTCACGAGTGCATCCAGTTTTCCATGTTTCATGCTTAAAGAAAGTTATAGGTGAAAATCTTCCAGTTCAAACAATATTGCCAGAACTTGATGAGGAAGGAAAAATCATATTGGAACCTGAAGTGGTCACGGAAACAAGAACTCGACAGCTACGGAATCGATCAATTTCATAGTATCTCATCAAGTGGAAGAACTTACCCACTGAAGATTCTACATGGGAGGATGAGAATTTTATACAGAAGCACCCAGAGCTACTCAAGCATTGAGGACAACACTTTTTGAAGAAGAGGGGCATGTTAGGTCCATATATTACTATTATAGTCCCTTATTGTTGTTAGTGTAACCCCCTTATTGTTATTATTGTACCCTTGTAACCCCCATATTGTTATTATTGTGCCCTTAAATTATTATTTTTAGGTCGGCTAGGATTAAATTGTGACCCGCTAGGATCACATTGTAGCCCCATGGACTCCTATATATAGAAAGGAGGTTTTATAATTTGAATCATCCAAGAATTGTTCATTCATGTAATGTATTGGAGGTTTCCCCCTTGAAGTGGCTTATTTCTAAGGCGTTGATATCTCTTTTCTTCTATTTTTGGAGCTAGTTTCACAACAGAGATACACCATATTCAATTTCGAGCTCCTAGAAGGAAAAGAAAAAGCTAGATCATGTGTTGTCAAGGGCTACAAAGGACCAGACTTTCTAGGGAAGAAAAGCAAAGCAAGGTGAAGCAGAGGGTAGCATGACAAGAGCGGCAACAAAGGGGATAACGACGACGAAGTTCATCACATGAAATCTTCAAGTGGTGTACGACCTTGCATACAATCATATGCAAAAGTATCATTATACTAAGTCATTACCAAATACATTATTGTAAAAATTGTACTAGTGTCTATCTACCAAAGAAGTTGAATAAACGTGTCGGGAGGTCTAGGATCATCAGTAGGTGGTTGTGTCATAGTTGGGGTTATGGTCTAGTGTGTCTTCTTCTTCTACATCATTCTATATCATTGTAAAGTGGACCATTTTCCCTGGTATGGGAGTCCATTCTTCTTTTATTCTTCTATAGGGTGGTAGGGTGGTACTAGGGTGAGTTGTAGCTCATTGGGTGTTGGGGCATCCGTTCAGTTGACTATTGAAGAATCTCGGGTGTTGGAGCATCCATCCAGTGGGAGCTGGAGAAGAATGCTTTTCTAGATTCTAGGAAGTTAGAGCTTTATTTTCAATTGGAGTTGAATATTAAAGAATTATTAGAAAAGCATTAGGTGGTTTTTGTCCCGGAGTGGGTTTCCACCTTAAAAATTGTGTGCATTTGTGTTCCTCTTGTTTTCTGCTATCATTTTACAAACACTGATAATAATTGAAGATTAACTAATGCTCTAATTGAAAGGAATACTGATTCACCCCCCCCTCTCAGTATTTCCAAAAATTGGTATCAGAGCTTGGTTCCTTCAATAGCAGTTTAAAAACTGGAAGGAGGTCATGGAGCATACCAAGAATGGTGTACCTCTATTCAATGAAAATAATTATGCACTCTGGAAAGGAATAATGGAGGTCTATCTCTTGGCGCAAGGTTACGAAGTATGGGACACTGTTCAAAATGGATTTACATCAACCGCGGATGAACAAGGTAAGAAGAAATTGGTAAATGATGCAAAAGCAAAGAATATTATTATCAGTGGACTTATTGAATCTGCTTATCATAAGGTGTTGGGTTGTAAAACCACCAAAAATTTATGGGGCAAGCTTGAGAATATATATGTAGGTGACTCAAATGTCAAAGAAGCAAAGATTCAAATCTATAGAGCAAAATTTGAGCAACTCAGAATGAAAGAAGATTGCAACATTGCTGCATACTTCCAACATGTTGATGAAATAACCAATACTCTGGAAGGATTGGGAGAGCCAGTTGACAAGAATACTATTATACGGAATATTCTTAGAACGTTACCAGGGAGATTCAACCCAAAGGTATCGGTCTTAGAATATAGTGCAAATTTGGACAAACTCAACAAAGAGGAATTACATGGAGTTCTCATAGCATATGAAATGAGACTTGATGAAGAAGAGGGTACTTCAAATCTAGAAACTCCATTCTTTGCATCTAAGAAAGCCAATAAGGAAAAACAGCCTTCAATTGAAATGACATGCACCTGCAAGTGTGAAGAAAAGGGAGATGATGGAGAAGGTCTTTCAGATGAAGAATATGCTTACTTTACGAGAAAACTAAAAATTGGTAAGGGAAAATTCAAAGGTAAAATTCCATTCATATGTTTAGGTTGTGGTGAGGTTGGTCATTTCACAGCAAAATGTCTGAATAGATGTGATGGAAACTCAAAAGGAAATAAAGGCTTTAAGAAATTCTATAAGCAAGAAAAAAATAAAAGATATAAAATGAACTTTCTCTCTAAAGAATATACCTCATTATCCAATAAATACAGTGACAGTGAAGAAGAAGCCAATGAGAGAGCATTGTTTATGACCAAGCACAATAAACAATAGGTATCAAACAATGAAGAAGAAGGTTTGACCATAAAATAATTTTCTAAGGAGGCAATTAGACTTATAAAAGAGCTCAAGGCTAAGAATATCTATTCCAATACTCTTGAAGAACAAGTTCAAGGTCTCAATCGATAGGTTGAAGAACACAAATGTATTGAAGAGTCACTTCAAAATAAGTTGGAAGAAAGAAACCAAGAAAGGGAAGCATTAGAAGCCGAAGTAGTCTCACTGTGTAAGGAAGTGAAGAAGGGAAAAATTGTCCAAAACTATGCCAATATCTCAAAGGCATTGGAAGAACTCATCAACAATAAACGATCTTACAATGACAGAACTGGCCTCGGTTACAACGAAGAAGAAGCAGGACCTTCTACAACAAAATACAATGAACCTATGAGATCTGACATGCATGTAGACTTCATTGGACAAGATTCGAAAGCACATCCTTGGAAGACGATTCCTCGACGAAGATTTCCATCCAGGTACCAACATATTTTTCATGGCTATTGTTATTCATGTGGAAAATTTGGTCATAAAGTTGTAGAATGTCGCACGTACCCTAGGAACCAATATAATTCCAGGAGATCCTTCAATTATGAACCTCCCAGGGCTCAACGAAACATCAATAGATTTAAACATTTAAGAAATAATATGGAATGTTACAAATGTCAGAACTTTGGACACATAGTTACAGACTACAAACTTGAAAATCCTCCAGAAGAATCTTCGAAGCAACAGAATAAACGAACATGGAAGAAGAAGAAGACTGATAATTGTGCTCTCACTCTCAAGGCTCAAAACAAAAAAGATGTGTGGTATGTTGACAGTGGTTTCTCAATTCATATGACTGGAGATAGAAGGAAATTTGTATCTCTGAAAGAGAAGAAGGATGGAACTATATCCTTTGGAAATGATGGATCTTCAAATGTTATAGGATCAAGTACCGTCACTCTCGGAAGCAAAGATGTTATAGCCAAGAATGTTCTATTGGTCGAAAACATGAATCACAATCTACTAAGTGTTGGACAAATGTGTGATCAAGGACACCACAGATATGATAATCACAAAATGTGTGAAATGGAAAGTAGAATGGAAAAATTGTGGCTCTGACCATTGAGCTCAAATGACATATATGTTATGGATGAAGCAACTAAAGCATGTCTACTAGCTAAAGAAGATGAAAGCTGGTTATGGCACAAACGAATGGGTCACATAAACTTTGACAATCTTTTCAGGATAAGAAAAAAGGAAGCAGTACGAGAAATGCGGAAAATCTCAAAACCTTCCAACGCACTATGCGAGGCCTGTCGGCACGGCAAGTAGACAAAAGTCCAATTTAAAACAAAAGAACACTTTGCATCACATCCATTGGAATTGATACATACTGATATATGTGGTCCTGTGAGAACAAAAGGCTTAGATGAAGAATTATATTTCATGTTAATGATAAAGGACTATACCAGGATGACAGCCGTCAGTTTTCTAAAGAAAAAATCTGAAGCGTTTGAGTGTTTTAAGATATACAAGGAGTTGGTTGAAAATGAAACTGATTTGAAAATAAAGTGTCTAAGTTCAGACAATGGTGGAGAATTCACTTCCAAATTATTTCAACAATACTATGACGAAAATGGAATAAAAAGACAATTTTCAACAGCACGAACACCTCAGCAAAATGGAGTTGTTGAAAGAAAGAACAGAACCGTACAGGAAATGGGTAGAACAATGTTGAAAGACTCAATATTGGATGAAAAATTCTGGGTTCAAGCAATTGATACGACAGTCTTCATTATCAACCGAAGTCTTCTCATAAATAATTGCAACAAGACCCCATATGAATTATGGAAAGGAAAACCGACTAATGTAAAATATTTCAGAATCTTCGGAAGAAAATGTTATATCAAAAGAGAATATCAAAATTTGGGTAAGTTTGAATCACGTGTTGATGAAGTTATCTTTGTTGGTTACTCACGCAAAAGAAAGGCCTATAAATGTTATAATCTAAGACGAAAACAAATAGTGGAGAGCATAAATGTTACATTTGATGAAGATGGTGTTCTAGCGAATAATTATGAGGATCTAGAATCTTTGAAACTTGAGACAGAGGTTGAAAAAGACACAGATAAAATTGTAGAACAAGAAGCAACTATCAACGAGGAAGAAGTAAAATAATGATCATCAAGATATACCAAAACAAAAACAAGAAGCTCCTCCAAGGAGAACAAAAGAATGGATTCAAAATAACCATCCATCAAATCAAATCATTTGTGACATAAATGAAGGTCAACAGCTTCGTTCATCACAACAAGCTCACATTGCTTTTCTAGCAACCTTTGAGCCTAGTAGTTTTGAGGAAGCCAGCTAGAATGAACATTGGGTACCAGCTATGAATGAAGAATTGGATCAAATCGAGAAGAATAACACTTGGGAATTAGTTCCACGACCAAAAGATAAAAATGTCATTGGGACTAAATGGGTGTCAGGAACAAATTGAATGAAGATGGGAAGGTTACCAGAAACAAAGCAATATTGGTTTGCAAAGGCTATGCACAAGTGGAAGGAATTGATTTCAACGAAACATTTGCACCAATTGCCAGAATGGAAGCCATCTGAATGTTTCTCGCCTATGCATGTTCAAGAAAAATCAAAGTCTACCAAATGGATGTTAAGTCAGCATTTCTGAATGGATAATTAGAAGAAGAAGTTTACATTGAACAACCTGAAGGTTTTCTACTATCAAAAAAATAATACTATGTTTGCAGGTTAAAGAAGGCTCTATATGGTCTCAAGCAGGCTCCCAGAGCATGGTATGATTGTCTTGATGGATATCTACGTCAACAAGGGTTCAAGAAAGGTACTATTGATAGCAATCTTTTTTTACAAATAGATAAAGATAATTTAACAATCGTTGAGGTATATGTGGATGATATAATATTTGGTAGCAATGATGATCGACTAAGTAGGAAATTTTCTACAAAGATGCAAAGAGAATTTGAGATGTCTTTACTTGGTGAGCTGACATACTTCTTAGGGCTTCAAATACCTCAGCAAGAGAAAGGAATATTTATACGTCAAGCCAAGTACATCAAGGAAATGCTCAAGAAATTCAAAATACAAGATTGCAAACCCGACCTTACTCCGATGGTAACAGGTTGCAAATTGAGCATAGACAACTCATCTAAGGATGTGGATCAGAGGTTGTAAAGATCTATGATTGGTAGTCTTCTATATGTAACAGCCTCTCGACCAAATCTTATGCAAGCAGTTGGACAAGTAGAAAGATTCCAAGCAGCACCAAAAGAATCACATATTATTGCCGTCAAAAGAATTCTTCAATATCTAAAGGGCACAGAAGAATATGGCTTGTGGTATCGCAAGGGTAACAATCTCATTATTCAAGCCTTTACAGATGCAAATTGGTCAGGAAGCATTGATGATCGTAAGAGTACTAGTGGAGCAGAATTCTATCTAGGTGGTTGTCTTGTATCATGGTTGAGAAAAAAAGCAAACCTCAATCTTGTTATCTACAATGGAAGTAGAATACATTGAAGCAACATCATGTTGTACTCAAGTCCTTTGGATGAAACAAACTTTGCAAGATCTTCAAGTACAATTCAGTGAGCCTATTCCCATATTCTGTGACAACACTAGTGCCATCAGCATCTCCAAGAATCTTGTCATGATTTCAAAAACAAAACACATTCCGATCAAATATCATTTTGTTAGAGAACAAGTCACCGAAAAGAATATCAAACTTGAGTATGTTTGTACAAAAGAACAAATTGCTAATATCTTCACTAAACCTTTACCTCGTGAAGCATTTGAATATCTTCGTCAGAAGCTTGGGATTCTCCCAAGTTCTCATTATATTACAGGTCTACAGGACGGTTGTGTGTCAGAGGGAGTGGAAGTGTGTACAGGTCCACAGGATGGTTGTGTTTCAGGGGAGAGTTACCCTTTGCCATTGACATCAAAGGGGGAGAAAATGTTGAACGAAGAGGTGTCATGATCGCAGGGGGAGTACTTGTGTTGCCATCAATGCCAAAGGGGGAGATTGTTGATCAACGGTTGTCATTAATGTCAACCCAAGCAGCACCAGGGGCTAACCCAATATTGCATGGAAATTTTGAGCTACCAAATTAATATATTATAGGTCAATAATGCTTTTTATGGTTTCTACTTGTCTAGATGTTTCCGTTGATATATGTCACGCCACATAATTCTTCACGGTTTGAGAGATATTCATGTTTGAAGTTTATACCCCCAACTAGTGGGCTAAAACCCCATAGGGTTGTGGCATGGGTCATTGAAAAGTAATAATTAACATTTTTTAAGCTTCTAAAATCCCTCCCACGTTCACTTGTTGAAGCCCCTCTCAACCTAAGCATTTATATAAATTGTGATCCTCATATCCTCCTAAGGTAAGGGATTTCGCCATCTGAAACAGGTCATTGTGGAATTTTCACTCTAAATTTTTTTTCTATGAAGGTTCAGAAGCTGAAATTTTTATGAGGTGAAGCCAAAATCCTGAGGAAGCTGCTGTGAAAATTTCAAATCAAGGTGTGCAATATTTTCGGAGATATGATCTGTGGAAGTCAGTATTTTTGCAGGCTCCTGAAATTCATCTCAAAGAAGTGACCTTGGGAAAATCGTCATAACTCTCTCTCTGAGTATCGGATTGGAATTTCATAAAAATTGATAGATAATGCACAGACTGTAGTTTTTTCTCTATTAATTTCAGAGCCGAATGAAGAAACAGTGACATGTGGCAGGCTGTACAAGTTCGCTCTACTAAAACAGTCCATAATTAGGGCATTGTGAGAGATTGGGTATAAATCTCTCTTGAAGAATTCAATTTGGGTCAGACCTATGGAATTGGAAAGACGACTCAGAGGACTACTACAGGACCGAAAATCAGATATTAGGGATCTGAAATAACAGAGATACACCAGATTCAATATCGAGCTCCTAGAAGGCAAAGAAAAAGTTAGATCATGTGTTGTCAAGGGCTGCAAAGGACCAGACTTTCCAGGGAAGCAAAGAAAATAAAGGTGCAGCAAAGGGTAGCATGAGAAGAGCAGCAACAAAGGTGCATAACAGCAGCAAGAAGTTCATCACATGAAGTCTTCAAGTGGGCAGCACTGCATACAATCATTGTAAAGGTATCATTGTACTAAGTCATTGTAAATACATTATTGTACAAATTGTACTAGTGTCTGTCTACCAAGAGTTGAAGAAGCATTCTCGGGTGGTCTAGGATCATCATTAGGTGGTTGTGTCATAGTTTGGGTTATGTTCTAGTGTGTCTTCTTCTTCTACATCATTCTATATCATTGTGAAGTGGACCATTTTCCCTAGTATGGGAGTCCATTTTTCTTTTATTCTTCTACAGGGTGGTAGGGTGGTTCTAGGGCGAGTTGTAGATCATTGGGTGTTGGGGCATCTATTCAGTTGAATACTGAAGAATCTCGGGCGTTAGAGCGTCCATCCAGTGGGAGCTGGAGAAAAATTCTTTTCTAGATTCTAGGAAGTTGGAGCTTTATTTTCAATTGGAGTTGAATATTAAAGAATTATTAGAAAAACATTAGGTGGTTTTTGTCCCGGAGTGGGTTTCCACCTTAAAAACTGTGTGCATTTGTGTTTCTTTTGTTTACTGCTATCATTGTACGAACACTGATAATAATTGAAGATTACTAATGCTCTAATTGAAAGGAATACTGATTCACCCCCCCTCTCAGTATTTCCAAAAGTTCACGCAACAGATTTCTATATGATTTCCAAAGGGTACAATTTAGCAACGAGATATATGAAAAGGGTGTACATTGGGGAAGTAAACCAAAGCCACCTTTCACGATAAGGAAAATCGAGCAAAGGCGATCCTTGAGACAGTTCACTCGGACGTGTGTGGACCGTTCTCGACAGCTTCCACAACAAAACACAAGTATTATGTGATTTTTGTAATTGATTTTTCACACAAGTGTTGGATTTTATTCATGTAGAAGAAATATCAGACGTTCTCCAAGTTTTGTGAGTTCAAGGCACTTGTCGAGAAAGATGCAAGGAATAAAGTGAAGGCTCTTAGGAGCGACAATAGTGGAGAATATGTCTCTAACGAATTCAAGATCTTATGTGCTTCAGAATTAATTCAAAGAGAATTGATAGCACCTCATAACCCACAACAAAATGGGTTTGTAGAAAGGAAGAACATAACTGTTGTGGGAGAAACACGAGCTATGTTGCATGATCAGGGCCTACCATTGCATCTATGGGTGGAACCATGCAATACAACAATATTTGTGTAGAATAAAAGTCCTCATTGAATACTTGGGATGAGTACACCAAAGGAAGCTTTTTCAGGTAAGAGACCAGATGTGCCACATTTTAAAACTTTTCGTTCATCATTTTATTTCCATGTGACCAAATATGTCAAGAAGAAGCTAGAGCCAACAACTGAGTTGCGGATATTTGTGGGGCACATTGATACACCTCACAACTATCGGGTGTAATTTCCAACACACAGGATGAAAGTGGTCATAAGAGATGTGAAATTAGATGAAGAGAAGGCCATGCAAATTTCCCTTGAGAGGGAGCTTCAGTTCCATGCAGATGAGGATCTCTTGGCTCCAAAAGAAGAACCTCAAGATGTGGAGAAGCCAAAAGCAGAGGTGCAGAGAGTGGAAGAACCCACTCATGCAGAGACATCCCGAGATGGAAGGAAGCACACCAGAGAGGCTGACAGGTTGTTTCTTGATGCTAGAGAGAATGTGGGAGCACCCACATCACAGCGCAAGCAAAGAATGTCCCCATAGCGGTACATTGGCTACATGGCTCTTATGAGCAAAGGTGTAGAGATAAATCCATCCTCTTTCGAGGAAGCAGTGCAACAACCAATTTGGGTTGACGCCATGGTTTACGAGTATGACTACATTATCAGAAACAATGCATGGGAAGTTGTCCCAATACCATAGGGGAAGTTATTTGTAGGATCCAGGTGGATCTACAAGGTGAAGCAGGCAACACATGGGAGTGTGGAGAAGAAAAAGGCCAGGTTTGTGGCCAGAGGGTTCTTCAGGTGGTTGGGATTGATTATGATAGCAAATCTTTTCATGGAAAAATTTGAGAAGAAAGGTATGGACTCTTACCCATTGAAACCTAAATTTTGGATAAGATTCGTGGATGACACCAATGTCAATTGGCCTCATGGAGAGGAGGAATTCAAAAACTTCCTAGAACACCTTAATAGCATATCCAAAGATATTCAATTCACAATGGAAGGCGAAGAAAACACCTGCATACCATTCCTTGACATTCTCCTCTCTAGGAAGGAAGACGGTTCCCTTGTCCACAAAGTGTTCAGAAAGAAAGCACATACTGACAATTATCTGCATGCTAATTCACACCACTACCCTGCTCAGAAGACAGGGGTTCTACTGACTCTTTTCACACGGGCTTTCAGAATATCAGACAATACACATGTTGAAGAGGAAATTGAACATCTAAGAAAATATTTCATAAACTTTGGATACAGTAATAGAGACATCAACAAAGCTATTCAAAGAGCCAGATCTGGAAACAAAAGAAGTACTACTGACAATTCCTCTATAGCAAAAGCATACCTTCCCTATATTCAAGGAGTCACAGACAAGATAGCCAAAGTTATAGTTAGGAAGGACATTAGAGCATCGTTAAAACCTCTATTGAAAATCAGAAAAAGGATGAAATCGGTCAAAGAGGACCCTGACCACCTCCAACCAAAAGGTGTCTACAAAATTAATTGTTCATGCGGAGAATGCTACATTGGGGAAACTGGTAGGACCTTCAGAATAAGGCTTAAAGAACATGGAGCTGATATCAGGCTTGGAAGAACCAAAACATCGGCTTTAGTAGAACACTCCAACAAAACATGTCACCACATATGCCTTGAAGATCCAGTGTCATTGCCAAAGAAAAACACCATTTTAAACGTAAAGTTCGGGAAGCCCTAGAAATCATCAAGCACCCTCACAACCTAAATAGAAATGGAGGTTTAGAAGTCAACAGGAATGGGATCCACGTTCTTTCCCGATAATTAGCTTCCCCCTTAATTCAGTGGTCTCCATTACCTCAACCCTTTTCATCCTCCCGCACTTCTTGGTTCTTAGCTCTCGCTCCTTTGCTCCTCCCTTTACACTTCCCTCTTCTCATTATCCTTCTTCTTTTTCAAGCCCTCTCCTTGCCCTTCTTCATCCCTTTACTAGGCCTCCCTCCTAAAAATCCCTTTAAAATAACCAACCTTACTGTTAATAATAACTACCAAAATAACTAACCTATACAACCCTTAAAATCTAATCTCAAAATAACAAAAATTTAAAAAGTATAAAAAACAATCTTAAAAATCACATCTGATGATAACTAACCTACCTTTAAAATATCTACCAATATAAAGAGATAACTTTTTAATAATTACATTATCAAACCTTATGTCGATAATACATAAAACCTACCCTTATTATAATGTCACTTGGTTCAAATCAAAAAACTTAATTATCTAATAACCTTAAAACACTATCACTTAATTTATATGTATTACTAAATATTAATTATTAATTATAACATAAAAAACCTACCCTTATTATAATGTCACATCCTTTCCCTTGAAAATATCTACCAAAATAAATAGATACTTTTTAATAATTACATTATCGTTATAATGACACATCCATTGGATTAAAATAAAAAACTTAATTAATCTAACCTTAAAACACCATCACTCAATTTATATGTATTACTAATATTAATTATTAATTATAACATAAAAAACTTTAAATAAATTAATATATTGTAAAGCTTAGATCAAAATTAGAAATATAAATGTATATAAAAAATGGATATAAGTATTTTAATAATTTCATAGATCTAATTAGAAATAATAAATGGTTATAAAACTAACATATGACAATAAATAATTAATCAAATTAATTAACCTTTTACAAGTTATTAAAAATTGGTCGTCTCTTTTTTCCCTTCAAACCTTTTTTCCTCTATTTATTTACCCTAATCTACTCTCTTCTTAGCAGGTTCGTCCTAATGATGAGTCTTGATTTAGACTCGAAACATTGACAAAAAATGAACACTATGGAGATTCTGAATATTATATCTAAAAATCTACACCACAGAAACCTCCAATATATCATTATGATGATACATTTGCACCAGTCTTAAGGTACTCATCAATCAGATCCATCCTTACACTCTCAATGCAGATGGGATGGCAGATACATCAAATGGATGTAAATACAACCTTCCTCAATGGGGTGATTGAGGAAGAGGTGTACATTGAGCAGCCAGAAGGTTTTGAGACCTTTGACGGAGAGTCACATGTGTGCAGACTCAAGAGAGCATTGTATGGGCTGAATAAAGAACCTCGTGCTTGGTACACCAGGATCGAGAACTATTTGACCGGGTTGGGCTTCACCAAGAGTGAAGCATATGTGAACCTTTACCATATTGTGGTAGAATGTAAAATTTTGATCAATGTAATTTATGTTGATGATTTGATACTGACAAGTGATGAGCAGCACATCAAGTCTTGCAAAGAGGATCTTGCAAGAGAATTTTAGATGAAGGACATGGGGCTCTTGCACTATTTTCTGTGATTGGAAATTTGGCAAAGAGATGGGGAGCTATTTGTATCTCAGGGAAAGTATGCCAACAAGATTCTCAGGAAGTTCCACATGGAGTGTAACAAACCCATGGAGACTCCTCCGGCAGGAAACTAGAGGAAGGAGTCTGCTACTTCAGGCGAAGTAGTAGATGCTACTGTCTACAAGCAGCTTGTGGGTCTATTCATGTATTTGGTGAACACACGAATAGATATATGCTATACGTTAACCAACTTAGTCAAGCTATGGTTAAGCCCACCAAGATCTTTTGGAAGGCAGACAAGCATGTGTTGAGATACCTCAAAGGCACTATAGAGTTTGGGCTATGGTACAAACAGATAGAAGGACTGAAGCTTCAAGGCTTCACATATGCAAATTGGGCAGGGAGTCCATTCGACAGGAAGAGCACATCAAGGGGCATCTTTAGCATAGGATCAATATCAGTTTTTTGGTACAACAAGAAACATAGATCAGTTGCACTCAGTTCAGCAGAGGTAGAGTACATGGCGGCTAGTCAAGCAGCATGTGAGGCCATCTGGATGAGGAAGATACTTGCTGGTTTGTTTGGTCAACAGATTGATCCGACAATGATTTATTGTGATGACCCGAGTTGCATCAAACTCTCAGTTAATCTATTTTTTTATGACAGGTCCAAGCATATTGATATATGGTATCACCATCTCAGAGATTATGTGCAGAGGCAGATTATGTCATTAGAGTACATTCCCACAGAGGATCAGGATGCAAAAATCTTGACGAAGGCACTATCAAGAAGCAAATTTGAGTTCCACAGAAGCAGGATCAGGGTAGCAAACAATCCCTTTCTTGTTGAGAGGGAATGTTGAAATTGGCAAGATGAAAGGCATCTAATTTAATTTTCCCTTAATTAAATTAGAAGTAAATTGTAATTCCACATCACATCACAACTTGTATGAGTTAACTGAGTCGGGAAGACATAATTATTTTTGTAAAATTCTTTCGCTAATAGTCACATGCAATGGAACATGGTCAATGCATTTCGAACCAACCAGTGTAGTTCATCATCAGGACTAGGTGAACCACACTGGTTGGTTCAAAACGCGTCCACCATGTTCCATTGCATGTGATTATTACTGAAAGAACTTTACAAATTTATATGATGGATCACAGAAGCTTAAATTCTAAAAAATACTTAATTAGCTCAGTCAATTTGAGTTGAGGGTTAACTTGGAGGCATGTAGAGTTCTCTCTAAGTTTTACGGGGTCCAATTGCATGTTTATTTTGAGTTGTAATTAGTTAACTCGATTATTTTAGTTAAAATGAGTTTAAATAGTTCTAACTGAGAGATGAGCTAGTGATAGGTCCAGTGAATTAAAGCTTATCTAATTCACATGCAGTGATCAATCAGATAACTGATAATTCGCTATAAATAGTTGTTGCATGTCATTTATAAGGAAGGACCAGTTGAGATTGGAGTTAAAGGGAAGAGAACTATCAGTTGTATAATTAAAAAATTGTATAGGTCATGCACGAGGTCATCAAGATGCATTGGAAGTATTTCACAATCAATTGATGGGAATTTCCTAATTAATAGGGGCTCAATTATCCCAGGAATGTGTGAGAAAGGTTGGTCAATCAGGTGCAGGGAATTGGTTAAGTATTGGACCAAACATGTTAGGATCAAAGTGAGACAGTCAGAGATAGTGTAGAGGTTGCTTGGGAAGGGAAATGACATTGTATTGTTTCATGTTCTTGACTAAATGAAATATATAGATAGCGGGGTTTTTTAGTTGAGCCTTTCCCCAGATACATTTTATGTTGTGTGATTGAAATTATTTCTCTTTCTTGTTCATGTGATTGTGCGATCGTAATTGGTTTCCACAATTTTTAGAATTGATTCAATGCTTTTCTTTAGTACAGTACAAGACCAATTGAATCTATTTAGATATTTCTACAGACATCAACTCCTTCAAATCTAGATACCTACCAGACCTTGCTCTCAAATCTAGAAACTATGCAAAAAAGCTCTCCCTCTCCTCCAAGAACACACCTGAATACTTTGAGTGGGAGGACATGAGATAAATATATGGGGTGAAAGTATCATGGATAAACCAAGGTTATCCACCATCCCAAAAATCCAAAATATTAAAAATTGGCTTGTAGGAAAAGGCATCACCAAACTAGACCAAATATGAGTTTGAGACCATAATGGCAGCAGTTGGAAAGGCTGGAAACCTTTAACTATCCCACATGAGTTGCAATATCAATGGAAACGTCCACTTCAACACTTAAAGGGAGCAACACCTATGTAGTCGAAGTAGTAGGGAAACTTCAAGTGGAACCAGACAAGGGGGGAATATACAGTTAAAAGTGGATACAATTCCCTACAAGAAGAACAAGAGTAACAATCCGATTGGCCTTAATGGAAATTAGTATGGAAGGTTGAAATTTTTCCAAAAATTAAATTATTTACTTGGACCTTACTCAAGGGAAAAATCCTAACTTATGATAATATCAGAAAGCATGGCATACAAAGACCTTATATATGTCAACTATGCCTAAACATGGAGGAAACCATCCAACATTTTCTTTCTAAAATTTTTTGGAAGGTTATGCTTCATCCACTCCTTTTACAAGTAAATTTTGAGTTGAATGTCAATGACTTATTCACACAATGGAACTCAAGTTACTCGTATTATTTCAGAAATAAGAACTTGCTTGAGTGATTATGGGCAAGCCTCCCTGTGTTCCTTTGTTGGAAACTCTGGCTAGCAAGGAACAAGTGCATATTCCAAAACAATAAACCAAAACAAAGGAGAATCACTACCAAAGCTTGGAGTATCTCAACAAAAACTATCCTCTCAAAAGGAAACAATAATATGTACCAACAAAGCCTACAAGTTGAAGAAGCACTATGGCTCATATTTGTAAATGACAAAATTTCATACAACACTCACAATCATCTGAGAAATTGACCCACTCTCACTAATTGGAAAATTAGATAGAAAGGAAAGGAATTTACAAAGTGGTTATAAGAACACAAACGACCTTGTCTTTTCTTTGATGGGGTTTCCGAGAATAATCCTAAAAGAGCTGGAGCAGGGGGAATAATACTCGATCCCAAGGGAAAATAAATGATTTCATATGAATGGGGATTGGGAAATGACATGAAAAACATAGTAGAGGCATATGGGATCCTCCTAGGAATTCATATCCTTCGCGACCTCAACCTCAGGAACCCCATATTGATTAGAGATTATCCCATCCTTACTCAGTTGATTATCAAAGGTACTAGGCCCAAAAATGTAGACCTTGGTAAAATAGTGGCACAAATTCGTCATCAATTAACATATCTAGATGAGACAAAATTTTACCATGTCCTTAGAGAAAATAATACAAAAGCAGATGAACGAGAAAATTGTGTCTGTCAACATCCCCAAGGAGAAATCATAATCAAGGAATGTGTACACTCCCTACACATTCCTTATTCAATGTTTATATCACATGCAAGACTCGTCAAAAGACATGATCCTCTGAGAAGTCGAGATTTCTTTTTGAAAAAAATGTTGGCTTGCACAAATCACTATATCGCTACCAAATCTCCAACAATTAAATTACTACCAATACAATCTCCTGTAGGATGAAAAGCGCTCAATCAATCAGGACCACCAAGAATAAGAATAGTCCCTTCAAAAAGGAGCACCAATGGTTTGTCTTTTATGCAAACATGTGTGGTGAAGTGAAAATATACTTACTTACTACAACAATTTGTAAAAATGTATGCAACCAGTGACATAGGAAATGCAGGATTTAGTACCACCTATGTAACAACACGAAAATATAGTTAGGGAGATCTAAAACTAATTTTATTTCCAACCAGTATGAAGCTTCCTACCAAGGCTTTAGTCTTCTTTTTTGGAATTAATACAATATAACCGACCTTTAAAAAAAATGAAGAAAATTAAGACGCCAACTAAGATGATATCCAAACGTAGGGATGTCCATAAAAGTGTACAAAGGGATGTTCAAATAATTAAAATAATTTTAAGTGTTGAGAGAGTTATCTCAATAACATGCATCAAAATTATGTAATAATTTGTTTTTTATTTATTTATTTATTTGTGTAGTCAATGAGTTTATTACTTGCCTGTGGGGTCTTGGTTAAACAGTGATGAGGTGGGATTTTATAGCACTCATCACAGGTCAAATTCCCTTCCTCGATCGGGGTGATCTATGTGGATGTAATGTCCCCAATTTTCTATGCTTTTATTAGACATTTGAAAAAGTCCAAAAGGGTACATTGGACCCCAATGGAAAACAATTGTGTGGATTTATTTTATTATTTCAAGTTAATAAAATAAAATGGAAATCTATGTGCAAAGACTAGATTATGACTAGAGATTCTGAAACCAAATCCATGGGGATGGATAAGGTTGTAAGATTTTCCAAATCTTCCAAAAATCCTTGGGAGAAATCAATAAAATACTAAATTTAGATTGGAGATACAAATCTAAAAATTTGCCTCAGTAAAGAGGAAATTACTAGGAAGAAGTGGAATAAAGCAAGAATGCAGAAAAGCTAGTTTTAAAAGTACCTTTGTGGAAGAAACAAAGGGAAAGCCTAGGCACACAGGAAAGAAGCATCCTGAATTAACTGGACGCAGTTAAGGGAAATAGGTTGGGGAAAGCAGGCTTAAATAAGCAGATTCAAGATAGACAAAGGGTTGTTTATCACTGAACGAAAGGATCTCTTCTTTGGGGTGAGTTGTGGAGAAAGAGCTCTAAGGTTGGGAGGCACCTAGTCTACCTTAAGTGGTATGCACAGTTAAATTGAATTATTTTAAATTATACATTATATCTGCTATGAATTTGTGAGAAGTAAAGTAGTTAGATATATTTGAAATTATGCCTCTGAATATGTGTCTATCCTGAGGAAGTTAATTTAATTAGAAATAAATTGTGGGGGTTTGTACATTGAACGGATTTGACTATAATAAAATAGTTTGTTCTGTATTGCTGTCGAGACATAACTCTATAGAGGAAAAACTCTCATAATGTCTAAACCCAGTGTAGGGCTTAGATATGAGGTTAGGTACCTCACAGGAAACTAACATTTTATTAGTATAATGGTTATAGTATCATGTTATCCAAACTGTTCATTTCGTTGTGAAATAAATTCTAAGTAGAAATGAATAAATAGGAATGACAAAGGTAAACATTGTCTAGTTAAATAAAGTTTTGTACAGTAGAGTGAAAGAAATTATGCACTTTCTAGTTAAGTAAATTACGTATTATATTGAAACACATAAATCATGAACTAAAGCTTAATTGCCAAAAGACTATCCACGAGTATATGTTTGGAATATCTTCTTCTACTAGATCTGCAAGTGAAATTATACTTTGCAAGACATATTTTATTGGAACTCTAATAATATTCTGACTGGAAGAAATAGCTTATAGAGTACACAATCAACCAAACATATACTACAGAGAAACTATGAAAAAGTCTTCATTGATTCTGAGTGCTAAACAAAAATGAAATTAATACAAATTTGCATACAATGATGCCTGAAATTAGGAAGTGTTGTTGAACTGAAGAAAAAATAATATTTACAAGTAAAGCGTTTTAGAGAGTAAGGTGACAAGATAATTTTAAAAGTTTGTCCATACGGTATATCCGTGTACATAAGTCAATCGGTAAAACTATACAAATTACACCAGAACTAATTTAGGAAACGTTTTACACCGAGAACGTTTTAGGCAGTAAGGTGACAAGATAATTTTAAATGTTCAGTCCATACAGTATATCCGTGTACATAAGTTAATCGGTAAAGTTATACAAATTCAACTAGAGCTAATTTAGGAAACATTCTACACCGATAATATTCTATTCTTCTATGGCAAACTGTAAAGGCTATCAAAGAATAAACTTGTGGCGCAGATATCGCACAGGAGAAAGCCAATAGGCATTCAACCAACCTGTACAAACATAAACCCATGTTACTAGTAGCTAATTAAGTGTAATGGACGTATAATAACTTTACAATTATAAGCCTCATAGTTATACCTGCAAGGAGCAGAGCCAGAAGTTAGATTTTTGAAGAATAATAATTGAAAAGAGTTGTATATATACATGTAAAGGAGACAGAAAGTGACAGCCAAAATACATAGTTAATTACTTTAAGTAATTGTGTATCCCAGTTATACCTGTAACCATGAAAGAGATTAAATTAATAATTATGTTGTACATAAAAGGCTGACAAAACAAACTTTAAGGCTATAGCGACAGAGTCGAACTGTATGAGAATTCACTAATACTCTTACACAGTAGACTATAATCTGGATCATTCATCTGCGATGGAATATACATAAAAACCATCCACCACTCGGATAGAAAAGAAAAACAATATTCACAGGTGCCTAAGTTTAAGCAAAGAGGTAAAAATGCTAAGCTAAGAACGTTGCGAGTGTTAAGAGTTGAATACATTTAAACTTTGATAAATTATATGGTATTGGAAAATGAAAATTTCATGGAGACAACAAAGTGACGAACTCACTCAAGAAAACCTAGCAAGGGAAATTCAATTATAAACACAATGAAATGGAGAGTTTGAATTCTCATAAATGGCAGTAAGACTCTAGCAACGTAAATTCTGATGTAAATCTAGATTTTAACAATGAAATAAAAAAACTGAAGTTACGCAAACTTACCGAATTCAGAATTGACATTTGTCGTGAACCTCATGAGGTAGGAAGAGACTGCGTAGTCCTTACTTGCGTTTCAAGAAAACGTTGTGAGTTATTTGACTTCCAAGAACACCTCACTTGACTAAACAAATTAATTGTATTTTGACGAAATGAAAATTAGGAGTATATCAGTTCTAAAACCTAGCATATACAGGAAATTATTCCAGAGAAATTGTAGTATACAGTAAATGGGAAACCCTGGTATTTTGGGTAAAGGAAACCAAACATGAAGAAAAACCTAATGAAAGTTCTATGAGTTATTGTCACAATTATAAGGATGAAAATCTAATAGCTACAGAGAGGAAGTGTTAAGAATTACTATCAAATACTTGCCTTAACTCTGTCAGAAATGAACGCCCTTGTAATTGATTCAAAAACAAAAATTATGTAATAGGAATCACAGGAACTGAAAGATGGACTGTATGAAATTACGAATCAAAAGAATGGAAATGGTAACTCTTACCAAAATAACGCACAATGAGAAACAAGTATTCTCGGTGCTGTCTGGGCAGAAACAAGAACAAGTTAGGATTCAATTAAGTGAACGTTCAACAACAGTTAAAGAAAAAAAAACCATAAATTGTAATATTGATAATTATAAATGATCTACCTGAATTTAAATCACAAGTAGCCTCAGCATAGGATCATAGAGTCTTCTGCGGGGTGGTGGTACCGTGTTCTCGTCATAGCCATATAAATGACAGAAAGCAATACTGGTAACGAAAGAAGGTATCGCCCAAGGGGGGAAACGTTTGCAACTAAAACGAGTCGAGAAAATAAACCTTCGTCCAAACTGAAATCCTTTATGGACCATCAAACCCTAATCGAGGTTTAATCTGCGTCGTCCAGGTGTCAATGATCGGTGAAGGGAGGATTTTCCTACGGCTCAAAGGGTTACATCGAAGACCCATGTGACCCAGTATGTTGCAATAAATCCAAACATAACTTAACGTATTAAATTTTCAGTGACTCTCTATTCTAGGCATACGATTTAAGTACCAACACCATTAACAAAGTATAAAGTACTATCTCAGAAATCCAATTAGGATGGATTTTTGACTCATGTATTTATTGCCAAGATTTCTTGAAAGCCGAAGTGAAATTCCTGTTGTACATTGCGTAAATGCATAGTGAGAAATAAACCACCATTGCGCCACGTTGGAGAGTGGAAATCCACATTGGTATATATACATTCAATAATATTTAACATGGTGAGTCAGTTTAATAGTCAAAATGACAACATTATATGTGTATGAGAATTTCAAATGCCAGGGTGTACATATGTATAATAGGACGTTATGTGGATGGGGATCAAAAAGTTATAAAATAATTTAACCCCAAGTTAAACCCTAAGTGGTAATTGAAATTACATAGCAGTATTTCAAAGTTAACTAAGTCCTTTAAATTCTCGGATCAAATGAGTATCGAAGGAAGAGTGGCACAATCATTAGTAATAACTAATGTCATTATAACTTATGATAAAATAAATCCAATTATCTCTCGACCCTATACATTATATTATCGTTGTATGGTCAAGTTGAGATGAAGTTAGAAGTTAAGGGATGATAGTTGTTGAAAGAATTAAGTTAGAAATGTCAATGTTTAAATGAGTATTAAGAAAATTGGAAGCAAAACTTAAGTGTTGAAGGAAAAGCTATGGTGAATGTTTAATAGCAAGAGTGTTCCCTTTGGGGATTTTAATAGGAGCCCTTAGAAATAAGTGTTAGTTCTTAAAAGTATGAAGTTAAATTAAGAATAGGTAATTGCAAAACACAAAAAATTTTATGGTAGATGCCAGCACATGATGAACAAAAATCTGAGCGTAAGTATAAAGAAGTATTCATACTATAATTATAGAAAAAAGAATTCAAAAGGGAGATGTTACAAATGGTATCGGAGCCCATATTAAAACACTAGGCAAAAATGTGTGCTCACACCAAAAACTTTTTGTTGCTGTAAATTTTTGTGTTAAATTTAAATTTCACTAATGTTTAATTTAATGTACAGTGAAATAGTGTTGAAACATACAGGTGCAAACCATGAGTGAAGGGGATGATCTGTATGTGGATCTGGGTGGTGGAGAAAACCCAGTAGATCCAAATGATCCATTGATGGCTATGATGCATCAAATGCAAAGAGAAATGACGCAACTGAAAAACCACGATGAATGGCTATCTTTAGCCAGTGAAGAACAAGACAAGTTAATAAGAGAATTGACATCCCAGAACAGTCAGGAAGGTGAAGGTCCTGGAAAAAGGAGAAGGGGAACTATAAATCACTCAAAAGAGTCTGAGGAATATGATGCCTAAAGAGTAGTCTAGGAGGAATAAGGAATTACAGGGTGAATTCCAGAAAATCAAGCCTCCCTCCTATGATGGAGGGAAGGAGGAAGATGCAAAAGCTTGGCTTATAAACATGATAAAGTACTTTCGGGTTTATGAATATGAAAGTAACTTGAGAGCCAAGTTGGATATCTATCAATTGCAAGGGAAGGCTACCTTGTGGTGGGAAGAAACCAAGATGGTTCATGTCATAGATGAGAAAGCTATCACTTGGGAGGATTTCCAAATCAAATTCAAACATAGATATCAGAATGAACGTTATTATGATGATAAAGCAAAAGAGTTTCATGAATTTAGGTCGGGACAACTTACTATTGATGAATTTGTAACTAAACTCACCAACCTGCTTCGCTAAATACCTTATATAAGGGAAGAGAATGCAAAGGTGCAATGTTTCTTAAACTGTTTATCTACTATTTACAAGGATAAGATAGAATTTGATAATCCCAAGACCATGGATGAAGTGGTACGCACAGCAAGATTGTGTTACCAGCAGTTCAAAGGTAGAAATGAACAAGCAAAGAATTAGCAGAACAAAGAGAAGGGTGACTCTAGTGGGAAAAGGACAAAACCGAAATACTTAAAGAACTTTGGGAGAAATCACCAAAGAAATAAGTTCACCAAACCGAAGAAAATCAACCAGCTCAATCACAAACAGGGTCCAAACAGTTTAATGGAAACAATAAGAAAGAAGGAATTGTTAAAATTAGGGAACCTCTAAAGTGTTGGGGTTGTGGAGAATCTCATTTACTAAGAGATTGTCCACATAGAAACATTCAGACCATACAAGTACTGAGTGAAGAAACTAGTGTAAATGATGTGGCAAGAAACATCCCTAAAATCAGTGCTGCTCTAGAAGATCGTCAAGCAGAACACGAGTCCACTATGGTCAAAGTAGAAGGTATGATTGTTGAACAACCTGTTTCTGTTTTAATAGATCCAAGTGCATATTTAAGTTATATAAGTCCTCAAATGGTAGAAAAATGCAAATTAAAGTCAGAGAAATTTCAACAGTCATGGTTGGTTCAATTAGCTACTAGGACAAGAAGGAAAGTGACTCGTAAATTACCCCAGACAGCCATAAATCTGAATGGGTACAAAACTGAATTAAATCTGAATATTTTACCTTTAGGGTCCTATGACGTATTGGTATGAATGAACTAGTTAGAAAAATAGAAAGCCATGTTAAACTTCTTAGACAAAACAATACACTGCATAAATGGGGAGGGAAAACCTCTGATAGTGAAAAGCAAACCTAAACCCATATATGTGAGACAAATTTTAGCACTTCAATTGAAAATAATTGCAAGAAAGGGTTTCCAAGTGTATTCTGTGCATGTAAAAGAACTAGGACAACAACCTGAAGATGATCCTTTAGAAAAACTACCAGTTATCAGAGAGTTTAAGGATGTGTTTCCAGATGAAATTCCTCATCTTCCCCCTAAGAGAGAAATTGATTTCTCAATTGACTTAGTGTCGGGAGCAACACTAGTTTCTAGAGCCCCATACAGAATGAGTACCCTAGAGTTGATGGAGTTGAAGATGCTACTACAAGAGTTTCTAGATAGAGGTTACATCATACCAAGTGTATCCCCATGGGGAGCACCAGTGTTGTTTGTGAAAAAGAAGGACGGTACTTTCAAGATGTGTATAGACTATCGTCAATTGAATAAACTGACAATCAAGAATAGATATCCTTTACCTAGGATATATGATCTCTTTGACCAAGTTAGAGGAGCAACTATCTTTTTGAAAATCGATCTAAGGACGGGCTACCATCAACTGAGAACTAAATATGAAGACATAAGTAAAATTGCATTTAGAACTAGATATTGACACTATGAGTTTGCGGTCCTACCTTTTGGGTTGACTAATGCACCTGCTACTTTTATGTGTTTAATGAACAATGTCTTGAATAAGTACTTGGACAAATTTGTACTAGTATTATTGATGACATTCTGATTTCTTATAAAAATGAAGTTGAGCATGAAGAACATCTTAGAATTGTTTTACAAACACTCAGAGAAAACAAGTCGTATGCTAAGTTTAGCAAATGTGAATTATTCAAAGATAAAATTCAGTACTTGGGTCATATAATTTCAGAGAAGGGATTAGCAATAGACCCAGAAAAGATACAAGCGATAAGAGAGTGACCTGTACCTACTGATGTGTCTTCTATAAGATCTTCCATGGGAATTGCAGGATACTATAGGAGATTTGTAGAGAGATTTTCAACCTTAGCCTACCCTATTACATATTTACAAAGGAAAGGAGTTAAGTTTGAATGGATTGAAAAATGTCAACATAGCTTTGATCAGTTAAAACTGAAACTTACAACAACACCTATTATAAATATTGTTGATCTAGATCAGGAATTTGTACTATGCACAAAAGGTTGTGGAGAGGGAATAGGAGGAGTGCTACTACAAGAAAACTTTGTTATCGCCTATGAATCAAGAAAACTCAAGAAATATGAACAAAATTATAGTGTTTATGATTTAGAACTAGTTGTTGTAATACATGCTTTAAAGATGTGGAGACATTACCTTTTAGGGAAAAAGTTTATATCGGTGACAGATCACATCAGTTTAAAGTATTTCTTCACACAAACTGATTTGAACGCTAGGCAAGCTAGATGGTTGTCCTTCCTTAGTGAGTTTGACATGGAGATCAAAGATATTATGGGGAAGCAAAACAAGATTGCATGTGCATTAAGCAGAAATGCTTGGCAAAGTGTGAGTAATGTTGGAAGTAGTGCCAACTTTGACATTGAAGGAGTGATACAAGAAGTGGTGAGAAAAGACCAAGACTATGAAAAAATTCATGCACAAATTCTGAAAAAGGAGATGAAAGGGTATACAGAAAACCAGAGGAGATTGATTTGTTATAAGGATAGACTATACATTCCCAATGTGGACTCCATAAAGAGAGAAATTCTGGATGAGTACCATAAGAGACCCTATGCGGGACATCCAAGATACTAGAAATTAATTTCAGCCTTAAGAAAGAAACTGTTCTGGCCTGGTATGAAAAAGGATGTGGCAAATTACTTGGCTAGATGTATAGAATGTCAACAAGTGAAGGTAGAACATCAACATCCAGCTAGAATGTTGAATCCTTTATCCATTCCAAAATGGAAGTGGGAGACTGTTTCCATGGATTCTATTACTGGTTTACCAAGGAATAAATATCAACACGACTCTATTATGGTAGTAGTTGATACTTTGACTAAAAATTCTTACTTTATATATGTACAATCTACTTTTGGCACAACTTAAGCAGCTAATGTATTTATGAAAGAGATTGTAAAATTGCATGGTATTCCTAAGATGATCATATCAGACAGAGATGCAAAGTTTACTGCAACTTTTTGGAGGAGTCTATTTGGGGGAATGGGTACCAAATTAAACTTTAGTACTGCATACCATCCCCAAAATGATGTCCAAACCGAAAGAACAAACTAGATTTTAGAATACATGTTAAGAATGTATGTTATGGACAGACCAACAAAGTGGGAGGACTTTCTACATTTAGCAGAGTTTGTTTACAACAACAGCTACCAAGCTTCAATCAAGATGAGTCCTTTTGAAGCGCTTTATGGCAGAAAGTGCCATACCCCTCTAAGTTGGAGTCAACCAGAGGTCAAGTTAATACTTGGACCAGATGCTTTACAGGAAATGGAAAGAATTGTAAGGAAAAATTAGAAAAATATTAAAACAGCACAAGGCAGGCAGAAAAGTTATGCAGACAAAAAGAGAATTCATAGAGAATTCAGTGTGGGTGATAATGTTTACCTAAGGATTAAGCCTAAAAAGAGTACTTTGCTCACTGGTAGCTGTGCCAAACACTGCCTAGTTAAATAAAGTTCTGTACTGTAGAGTGAAAGAAATTTTGCACTTTCTAATTAAGTAAATTATGTATTATCTTGAAACAAATAAATCATGAACTAAATCTTAATTGACACAAGCCTATCCACAAGCATATGTTTGAAATATCTTCTTATACTAGATCTGCAAGTGAAATTAAACTTTGCAAGACATATTTTATTGGAACTCTAATAGTATTATGATTGGAAGAAATAACTTCTAGAGTACACAATCAACCAAACATATACTACAGAGAAAATATGAAAAAGTCTTCATTTATTCTGAGTGCTAAACAGAAATGAAATTAATATAGATTTGCATACAATGACGCCTAAATTCTGGAAGTGTTGTTGAACTGAAGCAAAAATAATATTTACAAGTAAAGCGTTTTAAACAGTATGGTGACAAGATAATTTTAAATGTTCAGTCCATGCGATATATCTGTGTATATAAGTCAATTGACAAAGCTATACAAATTACACCAGAACTGATTTAGGAAACATTCTACACCGAGAATATTCTATTCTTCTATGGAAAACTGTAAATGCTATCGAACAATAAACTTATGCAAATATCGCATAGGAGAAAGCCACTAGGCATTCGACCAACCTGTACAAACATAACCCCATGTTACTAGTAGCTAATTAAGTGTATTGGACGTATACTAACTCCACAATTATAAGCCTCATAGTTATACCTGCAAGGAGCAGAGCCAGAAGTTATATTTTTGAAGAATACTAATTTTAAAGAGTTATAGATATACATATAAAGGAGACAGAACGTGAGAGCCAAAATGCTTAGTTAATTACTTTAAGTAATTGTGTATCCCGGTTATACCTGTAACTAGGAAAGAGATTAAATTAATAATTATGTTGTACATAAAAGGCTGACAAAACCAATTTTAAGACTATAGCGACAGAGTCGAACTGTATGAGAATTCACTAATACTCTTACACAATAGACTATAATCTGGATCATTTATCTGCGGTGGAATATATATAAAAACCTTCCATCAATCGGATAGAAACGAAAAACAATATTCACAGGTGCCTAAGTTTAAGCAAATAGGTATAAACGCTAAGCTGAGAACGTTGGGAGTGTTAACAGCTGAATACATTTAAACTTTGATAAATTAGATGGTATTGGAAAATGAAAATTTCATGCAGACAACGAAGTGACGAACTCAGTCAAGAAAACCCAGCAAGGGAAATTCAGTTATAAACACAACAAAATGGATAGTTTGAATTCTCATAAATGGCAGTAAGACTCCAAAAACGTAAAGTCTGATGTAAATCTAGATTTTAACAATGAAATAAAAAAATTGAAGTTACACAAACTTACCGAATTTAGAATTGACATTCGTCGTGAACCTCATGAGGTAGGAAGAGACTGCATAGTCCTTACCTACGTTTCAAGAAAACGATGTCAGTTCTTTGACTTACAAGAACACCTCACTTGACAAAACAAATTAATTGTATCGTGACGAAATGAAAATTAGGAGTATATCAGTTCTACAACCTAGCATATATAGGAAATTATTCCAGAGAAATCATCGTATACAGTAAATGGGAAACCCTGGTATTTTGGGTAAAGGAAACCAAACACGAAGAAAAACCTAATGAAAGTTTTGTGAGTTATTATCACAATTATAAGGATGAAAATCTAATAGCTACAGAGAGGAAGTGTTAAGAATTACTATCTAATGCTTGCCTAACTCTGTCGGAAACGAACGCCCTTATAATTGATTCAAAAAAAAAATTATGTAATAGGAATCACATGAACTGAAAGATGGACTATATGAAATTATGAATCAAAAGAATGGAAATGGTAACTCTTACCAAAATAACACACAATGAGAAACAAGTAATCTCGGTGTTGTCTGGGAGGAAACAAGAACAAGTTAGGATTCAATTAAGTGAACATTCAACAACAGTTAAAAAAAAAACCCAGAAATTGTAATATTTATAATGAGATATGATTTACATGAATTTAATTCGCAGGTAGCTTCAACATAGGATCATAGAGTTTTCTGCGGGACGATGGTACAGCGTTCTGGTCATAGCCATACAAATGACAGAAAGAAATACTGGTAGCGAAAGAAGGTATCGCCCAAGGGGGGAAACGTTTCCAGCCAAAAGGAACCGAGAAAATAAACCTTTGTCCAAACCGAAATCCTTTATGGACCATCAAACCCTAACTGAGGTTTAATTTGCGTCGTCGAGGTGTCAAGAATCGGTGAAGGGAGGAGTTTTCCCGCGGCTCAAGGGTTACATCCAAGACCCATGTGACCCAGTACATTGCAATAAATCCAAACATAATCTAACGTATTAACTTTTCAGTGACTCTCTATTCCAGGCATACGATTTAAGTACCAACACCATTAAACAAAGTATAAATTACTATCTCAAAAATCCAATTAGACTCGATTTCTAACTCATGTATTTATTGCCAAGATTTCTTGAATGTCGAAGTGAAATTCCTATGGTACAATGCGTAAATTCATAGTGAGAAATAAACCATCGTTGCGCCACGTTGGAGAGTGGAAATCCATTTTGGTATATATACATTCAATAATATTTAATATGGTGAGTCAGTTTAATAGTTGAAAAGACAATATTGTATGTGTATGAGAATTTCAAATGCCATGGTGTATATATGTAAAATAGGACGTTATGTGGATGGGGATAGAAAAGTTATAAAAGAATTTAACCCCAAGTTAAACCCTAAGTGGTAATTGAAATTACGTAGGAGTATTTCAAAGTTAACCAAGTCCTTTGAATTCCCAGATCAAATGAGTATCGAAGGAAGAGTGGCATAATCATTAGTAATAACTAATGTCATTATAACTTATGATAAAATAAATCCAATTATCTCTCGACCCTATACATTATATTATAGTTATATGGTCAAGTCGAGATGAAGTTAGATGTTAAGGGATGATAGTTGTTGAAGGAATTAAGTTAGAAATGTCAAATTCTCAATGAGTATTAAGACAATTGGAAGCAAAACTTAAGTGTTGAAGGAAAATATATGGTGAACGTTTAATAGGAAGAGTATTTCCTTTGGGGATTTTAATAGGAGCCCTTAGAAATAAGTGTTAGTTCTTAAAAGTATGAAGTTAAATTAAGAAGAGGTAATTTCAAAACACAAAAACTTTTATGGTAGATGCCAGCACATGATGAACAAAAATCTGAGCGTAAATATAAAGAAGTATTCATACTATAATTAGAGAAAAATAAATTCAAAAGGGAGATGTTGCAAATGGTATCAGAGCCCATATTAAAGCAGTAGGCAAAAATGTGTGCTCACAAAAATTTCACTAATGTTTAATTTTATGTACAGTGAAACAGTGCTGAAACATACATCTGCGAACCATGAGTGAAGGGAATGAGCTGTATGTGGATATGGGTGGGGGAGGAAACCCAATAGATCCAAATGCTCCTTTGATGGCTATGATGCATCAAATTCAAAGAGAAATGATGCAACTGAAAAACCACAATGAAAGGCTATCTTTAGCGAGTGAAGAGCAAGACATGTTAATAAAAGAATTGACCCCCTGGAATAGTGACGAAGGTGAAGGTTCTGGAAAAAGGAGAAGGGGAATTGTAAATCACTCAAAAGAGTCTGAGAAAGATGATGCCTCTAAACAACAGTCTAAGAGGAATAAGGAATTACAGGGTGAATTTCGGAAAATCAAACCTCTCTCCTATGATGGAAGGAAGGAAAAAGATGCAGAAGCTTGGCTTCTAAACATGATAAAGTAATTTCAGGTTTATGAATATGAAAGTAACTTGAGAGCCAGGCTGGCTATCTATCAGTTGCAAGGGAAGTTTACCTTGTGGTGGGAAGAAACCAAGATGGTTCATATCATAGATGAGAAAACTGTCACTTGGAAGGATTTCCAAATCAAATTCAAACATAGATATATGAATGAACGTTATTATGATGGAAAAGAAAAAAAAATTCATGAACTTAGGTTGGGACAGCTTACTATTGATGAATTTGTAACTAAATTCACCAACCTGCTCCACTATGTACCTTATATAAGGGAAGAAAATGCAAAGGTACAACGTTTCTTAAACTGTTTATCTATAATTTGCAAAGATAAGATATAATTTGATAATCCCAAGACCATGGATGAAGTGGTGTGCAAAGAAAGAAGGTGTTACCATCAATTCAAAGGCAGAAATGAACAAGCAAAGAATTGGCAGAACAAAGAGAAGGGTGACTCTAGTGGGAAAAAAACAAAACCAGCATACTTAAAGAACTTTGCTAGAGATCACCAAAGAAATAATTTCACCAAAACCGAATAAAAACGACTAGCTCAATCACAAATAGGGTCTAAATAGTTTAATGGAAACAATAAGAAAGAATGAACTGTTAAAATGTGGGAACCTCTAAAGTGGTGGGGTTGTGGAGAACCTCATTTACTGAGAGACTGTCCATACAGAAACGTTCATACCATACAAGTACTAAGAGAAGGAACTATTGTAAATGATGTGGCAAGAAACATCCCTAAAATCAACGCTGCTCTAGAATATCGTCAAGAAGAACACCAGTCCATTATGGTCGAACTAGAAGGTATGATTGCTAAACAACCTGTTTCTATTTTAATAGATACAGGTGCATCTTTAAGTTATATAAGTCCTCAAATGGTCTAAAAATGCAAATTAAAGTCAGAGAAATTTCAACAGTCATGGTTGGTTCAGTTAGCTACTGGGACTAAAAGGAAAGTGACTGATAATTTACCCCAGACAGCGAAAAATATGAATGGGTACAAAACTGAATTAAATCTGAATATTTTACCTTTAGGGTCGTATGATGTATTGGTAGGAATGGACTGGTTAGAAAACCAGAAAGACATGTTAAACTGCTTAGAAAAAAAAATACATTGCATAAATGGCGACAGAAAACCTGTGATAGTGAAAGGCAAACCTAAACCCATATCTGTTAGACAAATTTCAGCACTTCAATTGAAAATAATTGCAAGAAAGGGTTTCCAAGTGTATTTTGTGCATGTAAAAGAACTAGGACAACAACCTGAATATGATCCTTTAGAAGAACTACCAGTTATGAAAGAGTTTAAGGATGTGTTTCCAAATGAAATTCCTCATCTGCTCCCTAAGAGAGAAATTGATTTCTCAATTGACTTAGTGTCGGGAGCAACACCAGTTTCTATAGCCCCATATAGAATGAGTACCCCAGAGCTGGTGGAGTTGAAGATGCAACTACAAGAGTTGCTAGATAGAGGTTACATTAGACCAAGTGTATCCCCATGGGGAGCACTGATGTTGTTTGTGAAAAAGAAGGATGGTACTTTCAGGATGTGTATAGACTATTGTCAATTGAATAAACTGACAATCAAGAACATACATCCTTTACCTAGGATAAATGATCTCTTTGACCAAGTTAGAGGAGAAACAGTCTTTTCGAAAATCGATCTAAGGACAGGCTACAATCAACTGAGAATTAAAGATGAAGACATAAGTAAAACTGCATTTAGAAGGAGATATGGGCACTATGAGTTTGTGGTCCTACATTTTGGGTTGACCAGTGCACTTGCTAATTTTATGTGCTTAATGAACAATGTCTTGAATAAGTACTTGGACAAATTTGTGCTAGTATTTATTGATGACATTCTGATTTATTCTAAGAATGAAGCTGAGCATGAAGAACATCTTAGAATTGTTTTACAAACACTCAGAGAAAACAAGTTGTATGCTAAGTTTAGCAAATGTGAATTTTTTAAAGATAAAATTCAGTACTCGGGTCATATAATTTCAGAGAAAGGATTAGTAGTAGACCTAGAAAAGATACAAGCGATAAGAGAGTGGTCTGTACCTATTGATATGTCTTCTGTAAGATCTTTCATGGGAATTGCGGGATACTATAGGAGATTTGTAGAGATATTTTTAGCCTTAGCCTACCCTATTACATCTTTACAGAGGAAAGGAGTTAAGTTTGAATGGACTGAAAAAATGTCAACATAGCTTTGATCAGTTAAAACTGAAACTTACAACACCTATTTTAAAAATTGTTGATCCAGATCAGGAATTTGTAGTATGCACAGATACTTGTGGAGAGGGAATAGGAGGAATGATACTACAAGAAATATTTGTTATCATCTATGAATCAAGAAAACTCAAGAAACATGAACATAATTATAGTGTTTATGTTTTAGAACTAGCTGTTGTAATACATGATTTAAAGGTGTGGAGACATTACGTTTTAGGGAAAAAGTTTATATTGAGGACAGATCACATCATTTTAAATTATTTCTTCACATAAACTGATTTGAATGCTAGGCAACCTAGATGGTTGTCCTTCCTTAGTGAGTTTTATGTGGAGATCAAACATATTAAGGGGAAGAAAAACAAGATTGCAGGTGCATTAAGCATAAATTCTTGGCAAAGTGTGAGTAATGTTGAAGGAGTTTCAACTTTGACATTGAAGGACTGATACAAGAAGTGGTGAGACAAGACCAAGACTATGAAAAACTTCAGGCACAAATTCTGTAAAAGGATATGAAAGAGTATACACAAAACCAGAGGGGATTGATTTGTTATAAGGATAGACTATACATTCCTAATGTGGACTCCATAAAGAGATAAATTCTGGATGAGTACCATAAGAGACCCTATGCAGGACATCCAGGATACCGGAAATTAATTTCAACCTTAAGAAAGAACCTATTATGGCATGGTATGAAAAAGGATGTGGCAAATTACTTGGCTAGATGTATAGAATGTCAACAAGTGAAGGTAGAACATCAACATCTAGCTTGATTGTTGAATCCTTTACTCATTCCAGAATGGAAGTGGGAGACTGTTTCCATGGAATTTATTACTGGTTTACCAAGGACTAAATATCAACACGACTCTATTATGGTAGTAGTTGATACTTTGACTAAAGCTGCTCACTTTATACCTGTAGAATCTACTTTTCGCTAAACTCAAGTAGCTAATGTATTTATGAAAGAGATTGTAAAATTGCAGGGTATTCCTAAGATGATCATATCAAACAGAGATGCAAAGGTTACTGCAATTTTTTGGAGGAGTTTGTTTAGGGGAATGGGTACCAAATTAGACTTTAGTACTGCATACCATCCCCAAACTGATGGCCAAACTGAAAGAACAAACCAGATTTTAGAAGACATGTTAAGAATATATGTTATGGGTAGACAAACAAAGTAGGAGGACTTTCTATATTTAGTAGAGTTTGCTTACAACAACAACTACCAAGCTTCAATTAAGATGATTCATTTTGAATCACTTTAGGGCATAAAGTGCCATACCCCTCTAAGTTGGAGTCAACCAGAGGATAAGTTAATACTTGGACCAGATGCTTTGCAAGAAATTGAAAGAATTGTAAGGAAAATTCAGCAAAATATCAAAATAGCACAAGACAGGCAAAAAATTTATGCAGACAATAAGAGAATTCATAGAGAATTCAGTGTGGGTGATCATGTTTACCTAAGGGTTAAGCCTAAAAAGGGTACTTTGCACACTGGTAGTTGTGCAAAACTAGCTCCACGCTATTGTGGACCTTTTGACGTACTAGAAAGAGTTGGACCAGTTGCATATAAGTTGGCTTTACCTAGTCACATTAAGGTTCACGATGTATTTCATGTTTCGTTATTAAAAAAATATGTGCATAATCCTACTCATGTTATTGATTGGAATGTGATACAGGTGGAACCAGAAGGGGAATTCCTTCCAGAGCCACTTCAAATCTTAGCAAGAGAATAAATTGAGCTCCGAAACAGGACAATGGCCACGGTAAAAGTGCAGTGGAGGCACTTTGCACCCGAAGAAGCCACTTGGGAGTGAGAGGAAGGGATGAAGGACAAACACCCATCACTGTTTGAACAGTGAATTTTAAAATTTGTCTTTACAACACCGAGGATGGTGTTATGTTTTTAGAGGGGGAGTATGTAATGTCACCAGTTTTCTATGTTTTTATTAGACATTTGAATAAGTCCAAAAGGGTAAAGTGGACCCCAATGGAAAACAATTGTGTGGATTTAATTTATTATTTCAAGTTAATAAAATAGAATGGAAATTTATGTGCAAAGACTAGATTATGACTAGAGATCTGGAAACCAAATCCATGAGGATGGATAAGGTTGTAAGACTTTCCTAACCTTCCAAAAATCCTTTGGAGAAATAAATTAAATACTAAATTTATATTAGAGATAAAAATCTAAAATGTTAACCCAGTAAAGAGGAAATTACTAGGAAGAGGTGGAATAAAGCGAGAAAGCAGAAAAGCTAGCTTTAAAAGTACCTACGTGGAAGAAACAAAGGGAAAGCTGAGGCACACAGTAAAGCGACATCCTGAATTAACTAGACGCAGTTAAGGGAAACAGGCTGGGGAAAACAAGCTTAAATAAGTTGATTCAGGATAGAAAAAGGGTTGTCTATCACTGAAGGAAATGATCTTTGCTCGGGGGTGAGCTGTGGAGAAAGAGCTCTAAGGTTGGGAGGCACCTAGTCTACCTTAAGTGGTATGCACAGTTAAATTGAATTATTTTAAATTATACCTTAGATATTCTATGAATTTCTGAGAAGTAAAGTAGTTAGATCTATTTGAAATTCTGCCTCTCAATATGCATCTATGCTGAGAAAGTTAATTTAATTAGAAATAAATTGTGGGGGTCTGTACATTGAACATATTTGACTCTAATAAAACAGTCTATTCTGTATTGTTGTCCAGACATAACTCTGTAGAGGACCAACTCTTAGAATGTCTAAACCCAGTGTAGGGCTTAGATATGAGGTTAGGTACCTCAAAGGAAACTGACATTTTATTAGTATAATGGTTATAGTATCATGTTATCCAAACTTTTCATTTCGTTATGAAATAAATTATAAGTAGAAATGAATAAATAGGAATGACAAAGCTAAACACTGTCTAGTTAAATAAAATTTTGTATTGTAGAGTGAAAGAAATTCTGCACTTTCTAATTAAGTAAATTACGTATTATCTTGAAACAAATAAATCATGAACTAAAGCTTAATTGACAAAAGACTATCCACAAGTATATGTTTGGAATATCTTCTTATACTAGATCTACAAGTGAAATTATACTTTGCAAGACATATTTTATTGGAACTCTAATAGTATTATGAATGAAAGAAATAGCTTCTAGAGTACACAATCAACCAAACATATACTACAAAGAAACTATGAAAAAGTATTCATTGATTCCGAGTGCTAAACAAAAATGAAATTAATACAGATTTGCATACAGATTTGCATACAATGATGCCTGAAATCTGGAAGTGTTGTTGAACTGAAGCAAAAATAATATTTACAAGTAAAGTGTTTTAGAGAGTAAGGTGACAAGATAATTTTAAATGTCCAGTCAATACGGTATATCCATGTACATAAGTCAATCGGTAAAGTTATACAGATTACACCATAAATGATTTAGGAAACATTCTACACCGAGAATATTCTATTCTTCTATGGCAAACTGTAAATGCTATCAAAGAATAAACTTATGCAGATATCGCATGGGAGAAATCCAACAGGCATTCGACCAACCTATACAAACATAACCCCATGTTACTAGTAGCTAATTAAGTGTACTGGACGTATACTAAATCCACAAGTATAAGCCTCGTAGTTATACTTGCAAGGAGCAGAGCGAGAAGTCAGATTTTTGAAGAATAATAATTGAAAAGAGTTATAGATATACATATAAAGGAGACAGAACGTGAGAGCCAAAATGTTGAAGATTGCAACAAGGAACAATGAAGGAGGCATCATTCCTGATCCTAGTTGGAAAGTGATCACCTAAACTAGGTGGGGCCCACACAGGTGATTTTTGGCGCAAAGTCTATTTTTAGACTATGTCTATTTTTAGACATGTCGATCATATTCTATGAGTTGTGGGATGATAATTGTGGATGGTTGGTCAAGTTGGAAAAATAGATGGACTTCTATTTTTAGACATATTGGGCAGAATCTATTTTTAGATTGCCAGTCTAAAAATAGATATGTTGAATATTATTAGTTCTTAATAATATTTGGACTATAAACATTATCTTATTCTCTTGGAGCACTTCAGTTAAGTGCACAGATGTGTGTGATGGAGAAGAATTACGCTATTCACAAGGGTCAGTAGACTATTGTGGAGACTTAGGTTAGAACTCATGTGAGAGAGTTTGGTGGGTTGATTGAGGAAATTAATGGGTTGTGTTCGATTTAAGCTTGGGTTAAGCATAGTTGAGCTAGTTGTATCTAGTCTAACCGGTTGATACACTAGTGAGAGTAGTGTGAATTAATTATTAATTAATTGCTAATTTCGTAACTCATTGATAAAGAATACATCGATTAACTATAACATGGGCGATTCGGTGGAGACCAATGAAGAGGTAGGTGAAAGAGCAGTGTGACTATCAGTTGTGACTATAGTGTTGCATGATTTGCAACACACAGTGGTTGGATATGCCTATGAAGATTACGTGAGCAAGGCTGGGGAAATTAGAACTCATCCAGAGTCATTCTTCAGCAGGGATTGCGTAGTAGAGGCAGGCTAAAGGCTGGCAAAGATCGGTGCATGGATTTGCAAGATTGGGCCTAATTAGTGTGTAGCAATTGGAGATTGTACCGAGAGCTCGTGAGGAGCTTTGTATGATGATTGTTACATGATCTCTATGACATATAATACATATAGTTAGGGGTTTTCAGCTTTAAGATTTCCCATAAATTATTGTGTTCATATGTGTGAATTTTTATGGTTTTAATGTGTTCATGCAATTGATTTTATTTCAGCAATTAATGATCAATGGTAGAAGAGATTCGGTATTGTGCATGAAGTCAAATAGTGTGTGATCAGGAGAATATCGAATGTATAACATATCAGTTATATAATTTCTACACAAAATACTTAGTTAATTACTTTAAGTAATTGTGTATCCCAGTTATACCTGTAACCAAGAAAGAGATTAAATTAATAATTATGTTGTACATAAAAAGGCTGACAAAACAAAATTTAAGACTATAGCGACAGAGTCGAATTGTATGAGAATTCACTAATACTCTTACAAAGTAGACTATAATCTGGATCATTCATCTGCGGTGGAATATATATAAAAACCTTCCACCACTCAGATAGAAACGAAAAACAATATTCACAGGTGCCTAATTTTAAGAAAAGAGGTAAAAACGCTAAGCTGAGAACGTTGGGGGTGTTAAGATATGAATATATTTAAACTTTGATAAATTAGATGGCATTGGAAAATGAAAATTTCATAGAGACAACGAAGTGACGAACTCAGTCAAGAAAACCCAGCAAGGGAAATTCAGTTATAAACACAACGAAATGGAGAGTTTGAATTCTCATAAATGGCAGTAAGACTCCAACAACGTAAAGTCTGATGTAAATCTAGATTTTAGCAATTAAATCAAAAAATTGAAGCTACGCAAACTTACCAAATTCAGAATTGACATTTGCCGTGAACCTCATGAGGTAGGAAGACACTGCGTAGTCCTTACTTGTGTTTCAAGAAAACGTTGTGAGTTCTTTGACTTATAAGAACACCTCACTTGAATAAAAAAATTAACTGTATTGTGATGAAATTAAAATTAGGAGTATATCAGTTCTACAACCTAGCATATACAGGAAATTATTCCAGAGAAATCGTCATATACAGTAAATGGGAAACCCTGGTATTTTGGGCAAAGGAAACCAAACACGAAGAAAAACCTAATGAAAGTTTTGTGAGTTATTATCACAATTATAAGGATGAAAATCTAATAGCTACAGAGAGGAAGTGTTAAGAAATACTATCCAATACTTGCCTTAACTCTGTCGGAAACGAACGCCCTTGTAATTGACTCAAAAACAAAAATTTCGTAACAGGAATCACAGGAATTGAAAGATGGACTGTATGAAATTATGAATCAAAAGAATGGAAATGGTAACTCTTACCAAAATAACACACAGTGAGAAACAAGTAGTCTCAGTGCTGTCTGGGCAGAAACATGAACAAGTTAGGATTCAATTAAGCAAACGTTCAACAACAGTTTAAAAAAAACCCATAAATTGTAATATTTATAATGAGAAAGAATTTACCTGAATTTAAATCACAGGTAGCCTCGGCATAAGATCATAGAGTCTTCTGCGAGACAGTGGTACTGCGTTCTGGTCATAGCGATACAAATGAAAGAAAGCAATACTGGTACTGAAAGAAAGTATTGCCCAAGGGGGGACTCATTTCCAACCAAAACGAACCGAGAAAATAAACCTTCGTCCAAACCGAAATCCTTTATAGACCATCAAACCCTAACTGAGGTTTAATCTGTGTCGTCTAGGTGTCAAGGATCGGTGAAGGGAGGAGTTTTCCCATGGCTCAAGGGTTACATCCAAGACCCATGTGACCCAGTACGTTGCAATAAATCCAAACATAACCTAACGTATTAAATTTTTCAGTGACTCTCTATTCCAGGCATACAATTTAAGAACCAACACAATTAAACAAAGTATAAAGTACTATCTCGAAAATCCAATTAGACTATATTTCTTACTCATGTATTTATTGCCAAGATTTCTTGAAAGTCGAAGTGAAATTCCTGTGGTACATTGCGTAAATTCATAGTGAGAAATAAACCATTGTTGCGCCCCGTTGGAGAGTGGAAATCCATGTTGGTATATATTCATTCAGTAATATTTAATATGGTGAGTCAGTTTAATAGTCGAAAAGACAATATTATATGTGTATGATAATTTCAAATTTCAGGGTGTACATATGTATAATAGGATGTTATTGTAGAAATTTGCTGAATAATGATTAATTATCCACCGAGACTATCCTGGTCACATACTATTTGAACTTCATACACAACACATAATCTCTTCCACTCAACTCAACTCAAATCATCAAACATGCGGAAATAAAATCAAGCGATAACACATCAAATCATCATACACATTAACACAGTATGTATGGGGAAAGCTTATAGCTGAAAACCCCGCAGCTATTGTGTATATTATAATGGAGAAATCAAGTAACAATCTCAGTACAATACTCCTCACAAGTACTCAGTACTTTCTCATACAGTTACTCACAATCTAGCTCAGTTTTGAACAGGTTACTGGTTCAAAACTCACCGCCAATTGCCTTGCCTCTATTGCGTGTTTCAATGCTATGGGATGGCCTCTTTATATAGATAAACCACCAGCCTGAACTGCGCAATCCTCATGGGCTTACTCCACTTATCTGTGTGTTGCAAATAGCAACAGTATAGTCACAACTGATAGCTAACTCCACCCTTTCATCTACCTCTTTCACTGGTCTCCACTGAACTGATCATGCACTGTAGTGAACTGATGTGTTCTTGGGTTGAATAATGAGTTACTAATTAATGAATTAAATAATATTTAATTCACTCCACTCATAACTAATTGATTAGCTAGTTAAACTAATCTCAATCAGTTCAACTAAAATAAATAGAACACAACTCCACTAGTTGTCTCATTAACTCCTCCAAACTTCTGCCACTGAAGTCCAACTGAAGTCAACCATGCATGATGCCATCAAACCCTTGGGAACCACGTGATTCCTTTGTCAGATGCATGAGCCACTTCTGTAGCTCGAACTGAAGTGCTCCAAGAGAGTAAACTATTGTTTATAGTCTAAATATTATTAAGGGTAAATAATATTTGACTTCCCTGTTTTAAGGAGAGGCAGTCTAAAAATAGACTTCGACCTCTTTGACCTAAAAAATAGAGTCTCATCTATTTTTACCAACATGACATATACTTCAAGAATCTCAAACTGGAATCCTCGAACCATGCTCCATATGTCTAAAAATAGACATAGTCTAAAAATAGATTTTGCGCCAGAATTTGCCTGCGGGCCCACTTAGTGAAGGCGACTTCATTTCACTAAGCTCCATCATCTTGCTGCATTTTCAACAGTTATGTGAATGGGGATTGAAATTTATAAAATAATTTAACCCCAAGTTAAACCCTAAGTGGTATTTGAAATTACGTAGGAGTATTTCATAATTAACGAAGTCCTTTAAATTCCTGGATCAAATGAGTATCGAAGGAAGAGTGGCATAATCATTAGTAATAACTAATGTCATTATAACTTATGATAAAATAAATCCAATTACGTCTCGACCCTATACATTTTATTATAGTTGTATGGTCAAGTCGAGATGAAGTTAGATGTTAAGGGATGATAGTTGTTGAAAGAATTAAGCTAGAAATGTTAATGTATGAATGAGTATTAAGACAATTGGAAGCAAAAATTAAGTGTTGAAGCAAAAGCTATGGTGAATGTTTAATAGGAAGAATATTCCCTTTGGGTATTTTAATAGGAGCCCTTAGAAATAAGTGTTAGTTCTTAAAAGTATGAAGTTAAATTAAGAACAGGTAATTGCAAAACACGAAAACTTTTATGGTACATGCCAGCACATGATGAACAAAAATCTAAGCGAAAGTATAAGGAAGTATTCATATTATAATTAAAGAAAAAAAAAATCAAAAGGAGATGTTACAAATGGTATCAGAGCTCATGTTAAAACACTGGGAAAAAATGTGTGCGCACACCATAAAATTTCTGTTGCTATAATTTTTTGTGTTAAATTTAAATTTCACTAATGTTTAATTTTACGTACAGTGAAACAGTGCTGAAACATACAGCTGCGAACCATGAGTGAAGGGGATGAGCTGTATGTGGATCTGGGTGGTGGAGAAAACCAAACATATCCAAATGCTCCATTGATGGCTATGATGCATCGAATGCAAAGAGAAATGATGCAACTGAAAAACCACAATGAAATGCTATATTTAGCCAGTGAATAGCAAGACAGGTTAATAAAAGAATTGACCTCCAAGAACAGTCACGAAGGTGAAGGTTCTGGAAAAAGGAGAAGGGGAACTGTAAATCACTCAGAAGAGTCTGAGGAAGATTACGCCTCTAGGAAGAAGTCTAGGAGGAATAAAGAATTACAGGGTGAATTTTGGAAAATCAAGCCTCCCTCCTATGATGGAGGGAAGGAGGAAGATGCAGAAGCTTGGCTTCTAAACATGATAAAGTACTTTCAAGTTTATGAATATGAAAGTAACTTGAGAGCCAAACTGGTTATCTATCATTTGCAAGGGAAGGCTACCTTGTGGTGAGAAGAAACCAAGATGGTTCATGTCATAGATGAGAAAACTGTCACTTGGGAGGATTTCCAAATCAAATTCAAACATAGATATCTGAATGAACGTTATTATAATGATAAAGCAAAAGAGTTTCATGAACTTTGGTTGGGACAACTTACTATGGATGAATTGCAACTAAATTCACTGACCTGCTTCGCTTTGCTATGTACTTTTAGCAAATGTGAATTTTTCAAAAATAAAATTCAGTACTTGGGTCATATAATTTCAAATAAGGGATTAGCAGTAGACCTAGAAAATATACAAGCGATAAGAGAGTGGCTTGTACCTACTTATGTGTCTTCTGTAATATCTTTCATGGGAATTGCAGGATACTATAGGATATTTATAGAGAGATTTTCAGCCTTAGCCTACCCTATTACATCTTTACAAAGGAGAGGAGTTAAGTTTGAATGGACTGAAAAATGTCAACATAAATTTGATCAGTTAAAACTGAAACTTACAACAAAACCTATTTTAAAGATTGTTGATCCAGATCAGGAATTTGTAGTATGCACAGATGCTTGTGGAGAGGGAATAGGAGGGTGCTACTACAAGAAAACTTTGTTATCGCCTATGAATCAAGAAAACTCAAGAAACATGAACATAATTATAATGTTTATGATTTAGAACTAGCTACTCTAATACATGCTTTAAAGATGTAGAGACATGACCTTTTAGGGAAAAAATTTATATTGATGACAGATCATATCAGTTTAAAGCATTTCTTTACACAAACTGATTTGAACGCTAAGCAAGCTAGATGGTTGTCCTTCCTTAGTAAGTTTGACATGGAGATCAATCATATTATGGGGAAGGAAAACAAGATTGCAGGTGCATTAAGAAGAAATGTTTGGCGAAGTGTGAGTAATGTTGGAAGTAGTGCCAACTTTGACATTGAAGGACTGATACAAGAAGTGGTGAGACAAGACCAAGACTATGAAAAACTTTCAGGCACAAATTCTAAAAAATGAGATGAAAGGATATACACAAAACCAGAGGGTATTGATTTGTTATAAGGTTAGATTATACATTCCCAATGTGAACTCCATAAAGAGAGAAATTTTGGATGAGTACCATAAGAGACCCTATGCGGGACATCCAGGATACCAGAAATTAATTTCAGCCTTAAGAAAGAACCTGTTCTGGCCTGGTATGAAAAAGGATGTGGCAAATTACTTGGCTAAATGTATATAATTTCAACAAGTGAAGGTAGAACATCAACATCCACCTGGATTGTTGAATCCTTTACCCATTTCAGAATGGAAGTGGGAGACTGTTTCCATGGATTTTATTACTGATTTACTAAGGATTAAATATCAACATGACTCTATTATGGTAGTAGTTGATACTTTGACTAAAGTTGCTTACTTTATACCTGTACATCTACTTTTGGCACAACTCAAGTAGCTAATTTATTTATGAAAGAGATTGTAAAATTGCATGGTATTCCTAAGATGATCATATCAGACAGACATGCAAAGTTTATTGCAGCTTTTTGGAGGAGTCTATTTGGGGGAATGGGTACCAAATTAGACTTTAAAACTGCATACCATCCCCAAACTGATGGCCAAACTGAAAGAACAAACCATATTTTAGAAGACATGTTAAGAATGTATGTTATGGACAGACCAACAAAGTGGGAGGACTTTCTACATTTAGCAGAGTTTTCTTACAACAATAGCTACCAAGCTTCAATCAAAATGAGTCCTTTTGAAGCACTTTATGGCAGAAAGTGCCATACCTCTCTAAGTTGGAGTCAACCAGAGGATAAGTTAATACTTGGACTGGATGCTTTGCAGGAAATGGAAAGAATTGTAAGGAAAATTCAGCAAAATATCAAAACAGCACAAGACAGGAAGAAAAGTTATGCAGACAAAAAAAAAGTTCACAGAGAATTCAGTGTGGGTGATCATGTTTACCTAAGGATTAAGCCTAAAAAGAGTACTTTGCACACTGGTAGCTGTGAAAATCTAGCTCCACGCTAATGCGGACCTTTTGAAGTACTAAAAAGAGTTGGACCAGTTGCATATAAGTTGGTTTTACCTCGTCACATTAAGGTTCACGATGTATTTCATGTTTCGTTATTAAAAAAATATGTGCATGATCCTACTCGTGTTATTGATTGGAATGTGATACAGGTGGAACCAGAAGGGGAATTCCTTCCAGAGCCACTTCAAATCTTGGCACGGGAAGAAATTGAGCTCTGAAACAGGACAGTGGCCAGGGTAAAAGTGCAGTGGAGGCACTTTGCACCCGAAGAGGCCACTTGGGAACGAGAGGAAGAGATGAAGGAAAAATACCCATCACTATTTGAACATTGAATTTTAAATTATGTCTTTACAACATCGAGGACTGTGTTATGTTTTTAGAGGGGAAGTATGTAATGTCCCCAGTTTTCTATGTTTTATTAGACTTTTGAACAAGTCCAAAATGGTACAGTGGACCCCAATGGAAAACAATTGTGTGGATTTATTTTATTATTTCAAGTTAATAAAATAGAATGGAAATTTATGTGCAAAGACTATATTATGAATAGAGATCTGGAAACCAAATCCATGAGGATGGATAAGGTTGTAACACTTACCCAATCTTCCAAAACTCCTTGAGAGAAATAAATTAAATACTAAATTTAGATTGGAGATAAAAACCTAAAAAGTTGCCCAGTAAAGAGGAAATTATTGGGAAAATGCGGAATAAAGCAAGAAAGCAGAAAAGCTAACTTTAAAAGTACCTTTGTGGAATAAACAAAGGGAAAGCCTAAGCACATAGGAAAGCTGCATCCTGAAATAACTGGACGCAGTTAAGGGAAACAGGCTTGGGAAAGCAAGCTTAAATAAGCTGATTCAGGATAGAAAAAGAGTCGTCTATCACTGAAGGAAAGGATCTTTGCTCGTGGGTGAGTTGTGGAGAAAGAGCTCTAAGGTTAAGAGACACCTAGTCTACCTTAAGTGGTATGCACAGTTAAATTGAATTATTTTAAATTATATTTTAGATCTGCTATGAATTTCTGACAAGTAAAGTAGTTAGATCTATTTGAAATTTTGCCTCTGAATATGTGTCTATGCTGAGGAAGTTAATTTAATTAGAAATAAATTGTGGGGGTCTGTACATTGAATAGATTTGATTGTAATAAAACAATATGTTCTGTATTGTTGTCCAGACATAACTCTGTAGAGAACCAACTCTCAAAATGTCTAAACCCAGTGTAGGGCTTAGATCTGAGGTTAAGTACGTCACAGGAAACTGACATTTTATTAGTATAATGGTTATAGTATCATGTTATCCAAACTGTTCATTTCGTTATGAAATCAATTCTAAGTAGAAATGAATAAATAGGAATGACAGAGGTAAACACTGTCTAGTTAAATAAAGTTTTGTATTGTAGAGTGAAAGAAATTATGTACTTTACAATTAGGTGAATTACGTATTATATTGAAACAAATAAATCATGAACTAAAGCTTAATTGAGAGAAGACTATCCACAATTATATGTTTGGAATATCTTCTTATACTAGATCTGCAAGTGATATTATACTTTGCAAGACATATTTTATTGGAACTCTAATAGTATTATCACTGAAATAAATAGCTTCTAGAGTACAAAATCAACCAAACATATACTACAGAGAAACTATGAAAAATTATTCATTGATTATGAGTGCTAAATAGAAATGAAATTAATACATATTTGCATACAATGATGCCTAAAATATGGAAGTGCTATTGAAATGAAGCAAAAATAATATTTACAAGTAAAGCATTTTAGATAGTAAGGTGACAAGATAATTTTAAATGTTCAGTCCATGCGGTATATTTGTGTAAATAAGTCAATCGGTAAAGTTATACAAATTACACCAGAATTGATTTAGGAAGCATTCTACACTGAGAATATTATGTTCTTCTATGGAAAACTGTAAAGGTTATTGAAGAATAAAATTATGCAGATATCGCATAGGAGAAAGCCAATAGGCATTCGACCAACCTGTACAAACATAACCCCATGTTACTAGTAGCTAATTAAGTGTACTGGACGTATACTAACTCCACAAGTATAAGCCTCATAGTTATACCTGCAAGGAGCAGAGCCAAAAGTCAGATTTTTGAAGAATAATAATTGAAAAGAGTTATAGATGTACATATAAAGGAGACAGAACGTGAGAGCCAAAATACTTAGTTAATTACTTTAAGTAATTGCGTATCCCAGTTATACTTGTAACCAGAAAGAGATTAAATTAATAATTATGCTGTACATAAAAGGCTGACAAAACAAATTTTAAGACTATAGCGACAGAGTCGAACTGTATGAGAATTCACTAATACTCTTACACAATAGACTATAATCTAGATCATTCATCTGCGGTGGAATATATATAAAAACCTTCTACTACTTGAATAGAAACGAAAAATAATATTCATAGGTGCCTAAGTTTAAGCAAATAGGTAAAAAACGTTAAGTTAAGAATGTTGGGAGTGTTAAGAGTTGAATACATTTACACTTTGATCAATTAGATGGTATTGGAAAATGAAAATTTCATGGAGACAACAAAGTGACGAACTCAGTCAAGAAAACCCTGCAAGGGAAATTCAGTTATAAACACAACGACATGGAGAGTTTGAATTCTCATAAATGGTAGTAAGACTCCAGCAACGTAAAGTCTGATGTAAATCTATATTTTAACAATGAAATAAAAAAATTGAAGTTACACAAACTTACTGAATTCAGAATTGACATTTGCCGTGAACCTCATGAGGTAGGAAGAGACTGCGTAGTCCTTACCTGCGTTTCAAGAAAACGTTGTGAGTTCTTTGACTTACAAGAACACCTCACTTGAACAAAAAAATTAACTGTATTGTGACGAAATGAAAATTGGGAGTATATCAGTTCTATAACCTAGCATATACAGGAAATTATTCCAAAGAACGTCGTATACAGTAAATGGGAAACCCTGGTATTTTTGGTAAAGGAAACCAAACACGAAGAAAAACCTAATGAAAGTTTTGTGAGTTATTATCACAATTATAAGGATGAAAATCTAGCTACAGAGAGGAAGTGTTAAGAATTACTATCCAATACTTGCCTTAACTCTATCATAAACGAACGCCCTTGTAATTGATTCAAAAACAAAAATTCCGTAATAGGAATCACAGGAACTGAAAGATGGATTGTATGAAATGATGAATCAAAAGAATGGAAATGGTAACTCTTACCAAAATAACGCACAGTGAGAAACAAGTAGTCTCGGTGCTGTCTGGGCAGAAATAAGAACAAGTTAGGATTCAATTAAGCGGACGTTCAACAACAGTTTAAAAAAAAAACCCAGAAATTGTAATATTGATAATGAGAAATGATTTACCTGAATTTAAATCGCAGGTAGCCTCAGCATAGGATCATAGAGTCTTCTGTGGGACGGTGGTACTGCGTTCTGGTCATAGCCATACAAATGACAGAAAGCAATACTGGTAACGAAAAAAGGTATCGCCCAAGGGGGGAAACGTTTCCAACCAAAATGAACCGAGAAAATAGACCTTCATCCAAATCGAAATCCTTTATGGACCATCAAACCCTAACCGAGGTTTAATCTACGTCGTCCAGGTGTCAAGGATTGGTGAAGGGAGGATTTTTTTGTGGCTCAAGGGCTACATCCGAGACCCATGTGACCCAGTACGTTGTAATAAATCCAAACATAACCTAACATATTAACTTTTCAGTGACTCTTTATTCCAGGCATATGATTTAAGTACCAACACCATTAAACAAAGTATGAAGTACTATCTCGAAAATCCAATTAGACTGGATTTTTGACTCATGTATTTATTGCCAATATTTCTTTAAAGCCGAAGTGAAATTCCTGTGGTACATTGCATAAATGCATAGTGAGAAATAAACCATCGTTGTGCCATGTTGGAGAGTGGAAATCCACGTTGGTATGTATACATTCAATAATATTTAATATGGTGAGTCAATTTAATAGTCGAAAATACAATATTATATGTGTATGAGAATTTCAAATGCCAGGGTGTACATATGTATAATAGGATTTTATGTGGATGGGGATCGAAAATTTATAAAATAATTTAACCCCAAGTTAAACCCTAAGTGGTAATTGAAATTACGCAGGAGTATTTCAAAGTTAACCAAGTCCTTTAAATTCCTGGATCAAATGAGTATCGAAGGAAGAGTGGCATAATCATTAGTAATAACTAATGTCATTATAACTTATGGTAAAATAAATCCAACTATCTCTTGACCCTATACATTATATTATAGTTGTATGGTCAAGTTGAGATGAAGTTAGATGTTAAGGGATGATAGTTGTTGAAAGAATTAAGTTAGAAATGTCAATGTCTGAATGAGTATTAAGACATTTGGAAGCAAAACTTAAGTTGTTAGTATGATTCTTTCGTCGTAAAAGATCACTTTAGCTATGCATAACAAATAGCCCTAACATCGATTATGGCTGCAAAATATCTTTAATTTTGTTGCACAAATTCAGATCTAAACACAAAAGACATTAAGCAGATAAAATATAACATGGCTCCATAAATCCAATGGACAAGACAAGAAGAATGTATTTAAAAGAATTTTGTATTAGATTAAAGAATGGGGCACCTGAGAGGAAAACAAGAAAGGTGTTTTCCGGTTCTCCTCAGTGGGATGGGTTCTTGAAAGTCCTTAGTGTTTCAGATCTAACATTTCTCTCTCTTATGGGTGTAGAACAAACATAGAACTCAGTGGGAGTTCACAAAACAAAATGGAAAATGGTGACCAAGAGTAGATCCAGAGTGATCTAATGCAATGAAGGTGACTAATGAATGGGGAAAACCCCCCTATTTATAACAAAATATTGAGGCGGTCTAGAACTGGGGTGCATGAATAAAATATAAAACGGCTAGTTTAAACATCTCTACATCTATTTAAGCTTATTGATTTGATCTGATCTCTCACCTAGTCCTGATGATGAACCACACTGGTTGGTTCGAAACGCGTCGACAACGTTCCATTATATGTGATTATTACCGAAAGAGATTTTATAATTTTATATGGATCACAGAAGCATAGATTCTAAAAATATTTTATTATATTTGTTGGAGGGAAAAGGGTTCTTGACTTGGGTCAATTCCTTTATTTATAAATAATAAATAAATAAATGGTTTATTTATCATTTTAGGGAAGTGATGAGAATATAATTAAATAAATAATGGTTTATTTAATTGTTTATGGATAATTTAGTCGGAAAATTTAACTAAGGATATTATTTAAATAATGGTTTAATATTTATTCTTGTGGAATAATTAAATAAATAGAGATTTGTTAAGTTTCCTTATTTTGGGTTAAATATAATAAAATATAAACAAATGAGTTTATTTTATATGGTGAAAGCAATTTTGCTTAGGGTAAAATTCGTCTCTTGTCAGTGTGCTTGGGTTCATCTAATAATAATAGGTTAGATGACCAAAAAATGGTGTAACAGATTGCTCCCCAACGTACGAGTGTTAGGAGCAAATCGTATGACCGAAGTACGTTGTAAGAACTCAATCACTAGATATCGAGAGGGAAGTGAGAGAGATAAATGTAAGGTTGGCTGATGTGCTAAAGGACTAGACCCTGAGGAGATGAGACTTATAGGTGCAACAAGTCTCTAGTTGATGAAGTGCTACCTGTGCTAAAGGCGGCGGGGGAGGCATACCTATGCCTGCCGAGACAAAGTACAAATAATAAGGCGCCCGGAACACCACGGAACGCAATAAGTACAAAGAGTAAGGCGCCCGAAAAACCACGGAACGCAATAATGAAGCATGTGCTGGCCGAAACATGAGCCAGATAAGTCATAGGATGAATCCCACATACATTTGATGCCTGGAAGAATCTTCAAGACTTATACAGTAATATGGTAGTACATGAGATACAAATATACCCAAATGCCGCCTACACACGGGGAAGGGCTCTCAAAATCTGACAGAGACATGTGAATCGAAAATGGCGCTGCAAGCGGTTGAAGCCGATATCATCAAATGGGAGGAGCTGCATCAAGGGCGGGAATGAATTCATCCGGGCATGTGGGGGGCTACCTGCAGGGCCACCCCCTCATGAGGGTTGAGACATCTCACACATGCCCGGGAATCACCAATAACTGCTGCGGCATCGCTGGACCACCGAATATACGTATCGCGAACATGCTAAAAAGGGGTTGGATCCAAGGTACCCAGACGAAGACTAATGATGATGTTGAAATGATGAAAGGTCCAAAGGGGACCCGAAAAACATGAGTATGAAATGGTATCTCATGACGGAAATCAACACAAACAAGAATAAAGATGGAGGCTAAGTGGTGCCCCAAGGAAAAGTGTTGTAAGTGAGGAAATCCGATTTGAAAAAGGAGGAAAGGAAGACTTTGTGGACAACATGTGTCCTGGTGAAGTAGTGATTGATGAAAACAAACATATGTTGGCTATCTACAAGAAATTAAAACATGCATTTCGAGCGGGAAATGCTAAGGGTAATACCTCTTGAGATAGAGTGCATTGCGAGGATTAGGAAGGGGGTGGCCTTCAAAGTCCTCTAAAACATATGCCCCCTTCCCAAGATTTTTACTGATGATGTAAGGATCTAGCCATAATGAGTCGAATTTCCCATGACCGAGGGTATCATGGACCTGGTCATATACTAGAACAAGGTCACCTTCATGAAAGGTGCGAGGATGCACTTTTCGGTCATACTGAGCTTTGGTGCGCTTTTTGGCTGCTTCAAGAGTTTGTAATGCAACACAACGATCTTCAGAAGCACGCTCAAGCATGATGAGTCGTTGTTCTAGAGGTTGGGTATCAAGGAGAAGTTCGACAGCTAAATGAAGGGAAGGGATTTTACATTCGATTGGTAAGACTGCCTCCTCGCCAAAGACAAGGTGGAAAGGAGTGAAACCGGTGGCGGTTTTAATAGAAGTACGATAATCCCACAAAGCAGGGAAGAGCATGAGATGCCAATTGGTTTTGTGTTTATTCACCGTTTGTTGAAGCATGGTTTTAAGAATTTTTTTGACCGCTTCAACTTGGCCATTACCTTGGGGGTAATAGGAAGATGAATATTGGTGTTCAAAACCCAATAAGGAGGAGAGCTCATGCCAAATCTGATCTTCGAAATGTCGGCCATGGTCCGAGACTAACTGTTTTGGAACTCCGAATCGAGCAATGACATGGTTAAAGAAAAAGAGGGTTGCAGTGGCTGCCGTATTGTTGAACGTATGCATAGATTCAGCCCATTTAGTGAAGTAGTCAACCGCCACGATGATATATTTTTGGTTACCAACAGATGGAGGTCGACATTCCATAAAGTCGATGGCCCATTTACAAAAAGGACCAGCTGTGACGATAGGATGGAGAGGAGAGGGAGGATCTCGCACCTTGGGGGCAAAATGTTGGCAATTGGAACAATGTTTGACTGCTTCAATGCAATCACTGAAGAGAGAAGGCCAAAAATACCCAGCACGCATGATTTTTGGGCGGTGGCGAGGACGGAGAGGTGGCCACCACAAGCGCCACTATGACAGGCATTTAGGACTTGCTCGGCTTCAGCGTGGGTGAGGCAACGACGAAGGACAGTATCTACGCCGCGACGATAAAGGTCATCGCCGATTAGAAGGTAGCGAGAGGCTTGGTGTCGGATACGTCGTCGAGCATCACGATCAAGGTGAAGGGCGAACTTTTGGGTTCGCAAGTAAGTAAGGATGTCACCGTACCAAGGATCGTCGGTGGTGATGGCAAACAAATGTTCATCGAGAAGAGTGTCATTAATTGGAGTATCTTGCGTCCGGGTAGGTAAATCAGAAATGAGTTCAGCTAGGACTAAACCTTTCTTACTTTTTGGGGTGACAAATTCAAGGTCGAATTCTTGGAGAATAACGACCCAACGGACGTACTTTCCATTGAGGATGCGGCGACTCAATAGGAAATCCATGGGGTTGGAATTAGTCACAACCTTGGTGGAACGCATGAGGATATAATGACGCAATTTTTGGACCGAGAACACGACAGCTAGTGCTAATTTTTATTCATGCGAGTAAGACACACGTGGACCGGCAAGGTTCTTACTGACATAATATATCACATGTTCGACACCATTATCATCCTCCTGGATAAGGACACCAACAACTGAATATGTGGAAGCGGAGATGTATAGGGTGAAATCTCGGTCAAAGTCAGGGGGACGAATCAAGGGGGCGGATGTGAGAGCATGCTTGAGGGCATCAAAAGACTCTTGAGCGTATGTATCCAAGACAAAAGGGGTGTGAGATCGAAGAATTCTAAGGAAGCCGTGTGCGGTAGTGGCGTAGTCAGGAACGAATCGGCGAAGAAAATTAGCTTTGCCTTGGAGACTTTGTAGCTGGCGTAAGGTACGAGGTAGAGGAAGTTCAAGAATGGCTTGAACCTTCAAAGGGTCGAGAGTTATCCCGTCTTTAGACATGATGAAGCCGAGGAGAAGACCGGCGGGAACACAGAAGACACATTTCAAAGGGTTAAGGCGAATGTTATACTTGCGGCATCAGAGAAAAATGGTACGCAGGTCATGAAGGTGTTGCGCCCGATGTTTAGAACGTACGGTAAGGTCGTATAAATAGGCAAGGATAATATGGGCTAAGTCATGGAAGTAATAAGACATGGCTCGTTGAAAGGTGGCGTCGACGTTTTTAAGGCCAAATGGCATGACTCGGTATGTGGAAGTGCCCCACGGACTAGTGAACGCGGTTTTAAGTTGATCAGCACGACGGATAACAATTTGGTTGTATCCGGAGAAGCCATCCATAAAGGAGAGAATCTCGTGCCCCACACACTCATCGATGATTTGGTCAATAAATGGTGTGGGGAAGTTGTCTTTGGGACAAGCTTTGTTCAGATCGCGAAAGTCGGTGCAAACACGAATGGTGCCTTGTTTTTTGAGGACGGGAACTGGGTTAGACACCCAAGTGGTATATTCAATGGGGTAAATGAAACCAGCCTGCCGGAGCTTGTCGATTTCAGCTTTGATGGCGTTACGTCTAGAAGGATGGACAGGTCTCAACTTTTGACGAACTGGAATGGCATCAGGCCATGTGTCGATGTGATGTTCGACAATGGCAGGATCGAGTCCGGGCATTTCTGAGTATGACCAGGCGAAAACATCACAGAATTCTTTGAAGAGTTTCGTGTAGGCTTCAATTTCTTCCGGAGTGCATTGGGCGCCCATGGTGATATGTTCTTCAATACCTGGCTTAACAGAAATGTTGATTTTGATGGTGGGAGAGATATTAGCCATATTGCCTTCTTCGAAAGCATCAGGTGCAGGGATGGGGTTTTTGAACCAATCGACTTTATCAGGAATGAAGTCTTTGGATTCGAGGGCATATTGGTCATGGGATTGATGTGGGAGGAAATATGCACGATGGTGCATATCGTCCCATGGAAAATCAGGGTTGGTCATGGCTTCCATGATGTCTTCATCAGACTGGAAAATGGGAAGAGAGGATGGAAGAGGTTGACCTGAGGAGGTAGAGGGATGAGACTCTTGATTGTGATGGGAAGGGCTCACAGGTACGATGTTATGTGAGGTGACAGAGTGAGCAGTTGAATGATCAGGCGAAGCATTGGGGGAAGGTACTAAGGGGTTGGTATTCGAGAATTGCGGTGATGAGGAATGGTAGGAAATGGTAGCTGAAGTCTCGGTCATTTCGGTATCAAGAGGAGGAATGGTAATCGTGGTAGACAGGTGGTCCTGTGTGAGGGAAGAAGGATTACAGGCGAGGGCGGCTTCGAATTGGCGGTATGTGGCTAAAGAGGCACGATACTCGTCAAGGCGGGGGCAAAGGTGGGTATCGTGGCCATGGAAATTGCACAAAGAACAAGGGTGATTGGTACGCAAATTCTTAAGTTTAGGGGTAGAATCCGGTATGGTGACATGGACTTCTGGGATGTCTGATTCTGGAGACGTTTCATTAACCATGGTCTTGAGAGGTGGTAATTCAGGGCAGGTATGAGTGGTGTGACCAACAACATCACACATAGCACACTGGATGGGATGCTTGGGAGGCCGAGGAGGGGTAGGGTTGGGTGGGGTAGGTTTGTCCTTTGATGCCTCCCTGCGAGCTTTGCCAGTTTTACTCGAAGCGGTTGTAACAGGAGGCAGTGTTGGTTGAGGTGACTGAGGTACCAGCGTAACAAGAGAAGTCGTAGGGATTGGTTGAACCGGGGTCAAAGTAATATATGGTTTAGGTTGACCGGGCAGAGTGGTGGCTGGGGGGTCAAGATACTAGACGGGTATACCCAAGGTCAAGTTGGGGAGGGATAGGGTGGCCAAGGTAGGGACCGAATAAGCTCCAGGAGGGGGAGCGAGAAAAGGGATCTGACTAGCATGGAAATGGCCAGGAGGAATGGTGCCAAGGGGGTTGATTTCAGGTGGAATCGACCCATGAGGAGTGGTTGTAGAAGAAGATTCAGAAGGAAGAAGGGTGGCTAACGGGGGCGAAGGGCTAGGAGCTGGTTGAGGTTGAGGTTGCTGACTAGCCAAAGTGGGCTCTGTAAGGTTAGCCCAATATGATTGCATCATGAAAACGTTCGCCAAGTTAGGATCAGAGACGGGAGGGGAGTCGAAAAAGGTGCCAAGCAAGGAGGAGTCTTTGTAGACGTCGAGGGAAACGCTGGTCAAAGAATCAACAGTTTGATTGTTGGTGACAGTAGAGATGGTGGACTCAGGGGAGGTCTGAGATTTTGGTTCATGGTAAGTCAACTGGTCAATGGTGACAATCTTGCCATTATGAGTGAAAAATATCTTGCGGTGGACTGCGGACGGAACGACTGACATGGAATAAGTGTAACTACGCCCCAAAAGGATGTTGTAGTCAAGAGGGGCGTCGATAACTTCAACGTCGACACAAACAGTCTTGCCGGCAAGGGTGATAGGACAGTCACGAAATAGGCCAATGGGCTGGGAGGCATGGCCATCCCATGCACGAAGGGTGATAGTGGAAGGGGCTAGTTCAGGGGATCCGAGTTGTTTCCAAACCGAAGCGGACATTACGCAGGTAGATGCCCCCTCATCAATAATACAACGAGCAACATTGGCGTTTCGGATTTTGACTGGGATTTGGAAAGCAACTGAAGGAGGAAGAGGGGGATGGTCTGACTGACGGGAGTCGAAAACAATAAATTGGTCATCAGCAGGATCTACAGCGCCCACAGCAGATAGTAGAGCCATCTTTTGAGAAGGACACGATTGGAGGAGTTCCAGTGTTGAAATGGCAGCAGGAGATTGGGCCAGATCATCTACTATGCTGTATGAATGGGCAGCCCGACCAGAGGAAGCATTTCAGCGTAATGGTCCCTTAGGAGGCTTGGGATGAACCTCGGCTTTGGGCAGAGGGAGTTGCAAGGGACCATTGGGTGTCGATAGAAGCTCTATAGGACCTGAAGATGGAGACTCAGAGACAGACGGAACAGGAGGTGTGGAATACTGATGGGACTGAGTTTGAAGGTTGAGGTCGACAGTGAGAGGTGGGTCAGAAGCCAACAGGAGAATCTGGTAATCAGAGGAACCAGAAAGGGGAAGGTTGAGTGGTTATCGGGGCGTGAGGTGGTTGAGTGGCCACGAATCCTTGTTGCGGGAAAGGATTGATAAACACAGCAGGTTGAGAAGTAACGGGGTTGGGAGGGGTAGTACGGGAGGAGTGTTGTCCCTGTACGGTGGCCTGAGAATCCCAAAGTTGCCACATTTGCGGTAATAAGGGACAATCGTGAGTGTAGTGACCATAAACACCGCAACACGAACAGGGCTTATTGGTGCGAAGTGGCCTGTCCGGCTTGGGCTGAGAGCCCTGTGGCTGGTTGGCAATGGTAGAGTCGATATTAGAAGGATTGGGTCCACGATTACCAGAAGTGGATTGATTGCCTCTTCGCCTTCTTTGAGAAGGAGGAAAATTAGGGGCCCCTTGCTGTGCAAATACTTGCCCTGGAGGGGGTAGTAAGTGCGGTTGTGGGGGTGTAGAAGGCAAGGGATTGGGAGGTCCAAGTGTTGGAGGAGCTGGGACACCAGGTTGCGGATATGGATAAGGATTAGGGTGGGCAGCAGTAAGGTAAGCAGGGGGTGCGCAAAAGGAGGAGGCATGCCGTAGCCTGAATACATGCTGCCTGGAGGGGAAAAACGCCGGAGGGGCTGGCCCCTAAAGTAAAACCATGGCCCGGAGGAGGTTGGGCAAAGGTATGTGACAGGGCTCCAACGATACCGTCGGCAGAATGAGATGCCCCCGAGGCATTAGGGCCACCGGGTTTGGGAAGGTCAGGAAGGACGGTATAAACATAACCAGATTGGGCGTAGATAAGGTCATACTTCAAGGCGATTTGGAGGGCGGCTTCTTCGGTTTGGGGAAAATGGGATGCGACATCTTTGCCAATGGGAGGTAAGAGAGAGCGAAGGAACTAGTCCATGTAAACCCGATATTCAAAGGGGGGGAGCTCGACATAAGCTTCTTCTGCGCCGCCATTCCTGGACATGAGCGGAAAGGCGGGTGGAGGAGGATTGACGGAAGGAGGTTAAAAGCTCGGTACCAGTGTCGTATCGGAGAGGGAGCTAGAAATAAGATAAAAAGGCTTGGGCAATGGTCACAAAAGTGGTATGGGAGGAGGTGGCCTGTTCAACATACCATTTAGAAGCTTCGCCTGTAAGTGTGCGTTGGAACAATCGAAGACGAATAGAGTCATCAGTAATGGAATTGGAGGAACACCACATATGGAAGGATCGGATATGGTTGGAGGGATCCTCACTAGCAAGGCCTTCAAACTTGGGAATGTCGGAGGGGATCTTGGTTGGCATAGCAGGCCAACTAACATCGTGGCGGATAGGATCATTAATCAGCTGATTGAAGTCAGGGATACTAAGGTCGGCCATATAAGGGAGTAATGGGGCAGTCGAGGTAGGTCTCGAGGTGATTCCACTAGAAACAGACCCAGTAGTAGTACTGGGGTTACTGCTGGTGGTAGGCCTTGAAGTAGACATGGTGAAAGTGACAGGGGGAGAACCAGGAGGGGAGAACCCGAACAATCAGAGGAAGAGTCAGAGTGCGGACTCGGGGAAAGACTTACTCGATGACGACGAGAAGGAGGAAGTCGACCAAGCGGAAACTGAGGATGAAGGCCAATAAGTCTCCAGGAGAGGCGCCTTGGGGGCACAATGATGACAGGAAGAAGATAAACTGACGAGGGCAGGGGGGGACAAAATCAAGTGAGGTCAAGGGCAGAGAGGTGCAGTGACAATTGATTTTAAAGTCTTTGCCAAGCGGTGTTAACCAGGCGCTTCTTCGCTTAGGGTCAGTGTGTGGCGTGCGTTAATTTTAATTGTTTAAACCCAGACGTTTTGAGAGTAAAATAAAAAGTGTGCTGCATAATGGAAGAGAAATCTGCAGTAAATAAGACTGAAATAATAGAAAATTAACAACTAATGATGCAACAATCTAACCCAAAAAGGCGGGTCTCTCAAAACTAGTCTACAAGAGGAAAAAAACTAGGCAAAGCACGCTAAAAAGATGCCAATAGATCTAAGGTCCAGAGGGACTGGGATCTAAAGGGTAAATCTGCAGAAAAGTGGTGTAGAGAACAGCAAAGAGGCAGAGGCAAGGTTGCTGCTAAAAAGGAGGAGATCAGCTAAATATAGAAGAGACAAGGTGGAGGCCTTAGAAATGAACCCAAACAAAACGATATGAGGTGGTTTTGAGAGGGAGAAGAGTTGATCTAAAGGGATCTGAAAAGGAGGTATCAGATCGGAGAAAAAGAGGGCTGAAACTCTGGAAATTCAGACTTCTGAAATAGTAAAGACTCGTCCACAAAAAGTGGAGGGTACTAGAGCCCTAAGGGGCAAGATTCCCTCTTAGTTGAGTGAAGCAGATCAGAAACAGGTCCAAACGGGCAGAGACAGAGGCTGGAAAACCCTGACAGAAGCTTCAGACAAACCCAGAAAAAGTGCTGAAAATTTTGCAGAAAAACTGCAGGTCGCAGGTTCTGACCTGTTTTCAGTCCAGGTCATAGGTTTGGGGCAGAAAAGTGTGTCCTGAGGCTCAGGTCGCACTTTTTGGGCTGATAAGTGCGACCTGCAGATCCGGCTCTCTCGGCGGCAGATTTCAGAAAAAATTGTCGTTTCAGCTACGGCTGATGTCTGTCACCTGCGCAATAAGGCCAGAAACACAAGGAAGTTAAAAATTTGACTGTTTAAGGGTTTTAGGGGTGAAAATCACCATAAAAATAGGAAAAACAAAAAATGGAAGAGAAACCCTAGGGTCTGAAACAACTGGATATGCAGGAATAGATAAAACGATAGCGGTCGCAAAAGAAAACCCGTGTGGAGTCGCCAATTGTTAGTATGATTCTTTCGTCGTAAAAGATCACTTTAGCTACGTATAACAGATAGCCCTAACATTGATTATGGCTACAAAATATCTTTAAGTTTGCTGCACAAATTGAGATCTAAGCACAAAAGAATTTAAGCAGATAAAATATAGCATGGCTCCATAAATCCAATGGACAAGACAAGAAGAATGTATTTAAAAGAATTTTTTGTAGTATATTAAAGAATGGGGCACCTGAGAGGAAAACAAGAAAGGTGTTTTCCGGTTCTCCTCAATGGGATGGGTTCTTGGAAGTCCTCAGTGTTTCAGATCTAACATTTCTCTCTCTTATGAATGTAGAAAAGCAAACATAGAACTCAATGGGAGTTCACAAAACAAAATGGAAAATGGTGACCAAGAGTAGATCCAGAGTGATCTAATGCAATGAAGGTGACTAATGAATGGGGAAAACCCCCTATTTATAACAAAATATTGGGGCGGTCTAGAACTCGGTGCATGAATAAAATATTATTAATCGAATTCTAGAAGCACCCTTTAGGAATATTTTATTATATTTGTTGGAAGGAAAAGGGTTCTTGACTTGGGTCAATTCCTTTATTTATAAATAATAAATAAATAAATGGTTTATTTATCTTTTTAGGGAAGTGATGGGAATATAATTAAATAAATAATGATTTATTTAATTATTTATGGATGATTTAGTCAAATTTAACTAAGAATATTATTTAAATAATGATTTAAATAACTTATTCTCAGGGAATAATTAAATAAATAAGGATTTATTTAATTAAGTTCCTTATTTTGGGTTAAATATGATCAGGAAATATAAACAAATGGGTTATTTTATATGGTGAAAGCAATTTTACTTAGGGTAAAATTGGTCTTACATGGTGTACTTGGGTTCATCTAATAATAATAGGTTAGATGACCAAAAAATGGTGTAACATAAGTGTTGAAGGAAAAACTATGGTGAATGTTTAATAGGAAGAGTATTCCCTTTGGGGATTTTAATAGGAGCCCTTAGAAATAAGTGTTAGTTCTTAAAAGTATGAAGTTAAATTAAGAACAAGTAATTGCAAAACACAAAAACTTTTATGGTAGATGCCAGCACATGATGAACATAAATCTGAGCGTAAGTATAAGGAAGTATTCATACTATAATTAGAAATTTTTTTCTTTTCAAAAGGGAGATGTTACAGTGGACATGTTGACGAAGATGAAGTAAAAAAAAAAAGAGAGAGAAAAAAGAGAAAATGAAAAGTACTACCAAGCTTACAAAAAAAAAACACATGAAACACTTATTTTCAATTCTTTTGTTGTTGCACAAAGGAAAAGAAAATGAAACCCATTTATCACATAGAATGAGACAACAAGGCAAAAATAATGTCGATGTGTTGAGTAACCAGCTCCAAAAATAGAAGAAATGAGATATCAACGCCTTAGAAATAAGCCACTTCGAGGGGGCAACCTCCAATACATTACATAAATGAACAATTCTTGGATGATACAATTTACAAAACCTCCTTTCTATATATAGGAGTCCATGTGGCCATAATGTAATCCTAGTGGTCCACAATGTAATCCTAGCCGACCTAACAATAATAATTTAAGGGCACAATAATAACAAAATGGGGGTTACAAGGGTACAATAATAACAATAAGGGGGTTACACTAATAACAATAAGGGACTATACTAGTAATATAGGGACCCAACATGCCCCTCTCCTTCAAAAAAGTGTTGTCCTCAACGCTTGAGTAGCTCTGGGTGCTTCTGTATAAACTTCTCATCCTCCCATGTAGAATCTTCAGTGGGTAAGTTCTTCCACTTGATGAGATACTCCGAAATTGATCGATTCCGTAGCTGTCGAGTTCTTGTTTCCGTGACCGCTTCAGGTTCCAATATGATTTTTCCTTCCTCATCAAGTTTTGGCAATATTGTTTGAACTGGAAGATTTTCACCTATAACCTTCTTTAAGCATGAAACATGGAAAACTCGATGTACTCGCGAAGAAGCAGGAAGCTCCAATTTGTATGCCATAGTACCAATCTTTTGCAACACCTTGTAAGGACCATAGTACTTTGGTGATAATTTATTATCCTTCTTAGCTTGCTTGAGGGACATTTGTTTATATGGTTGTAGCCGTAAAAATACCCAATCTCCTACATCAAAACTTCTCTCGCCGCGATGTTGATCTGCCTGTTGTTTCATTCGATTTTGTGCCAAATTCAGGTTATCCTTTAAGAGTTGGAGAACTTCTTGCTGATGCTCGATGTGATCTTCCACCGCTTGAACCTTCGAATTTTCCCTTAAAGATGATGTGATGGATGGTGGATGATATCCATAAAGTGCCATAAATGGGGTCATTTTTCCTGCAGTATGGAAGGAAGTGTTATACCACCATTCAGCAAGAGGTAACCACTTGACCCATTGTGTTTGTTTATCAGATACAAAACAACGAAGATATCCTTCCAAACATTTATTTACTATCTCGGTTTGACCATCGGATTGAGGATGATAAGATGAGCTATGAGCTAATTGAGTACCCAAACAAGAAAATAACTCCGTCCAAAAATTTCCAGTAAAAATGGGATCTTCGTCGCTCACAATAACCCTTGGGCTTCCATGTAGCTTTTGAATTCTGTCCATAAATGTAGTAGCAACTGTACTTGCTTTAAATGGATGAGATAATGCACAAAAGTGTGCATACTTGGTGAGTCTATCAACTACCACCATGATGACATTCTTTCCTTCGGACTTAGGTAAACCTGTGATAAAATCCATTGAAATCTCCTCCCAACGTTGACTTGGAATGGATAAAGGTTGTAGAAGTCTTGGGGTCTTAATTGTCTCCACTTTATTCTGCTGGCAAACCAAACATTCTGCCACAAACTTTTGAATATCAGATTTAAGGCCATCCCAAAAAAAAATCTTTCTTCACCCTGTGGTAAGTTTTTAAAAATCCCGAGTGTCCTCCTAAAGGAGAAGTGTGCAATTCCAAAAGAATCTTTTGTTTTAGTTGGGAATTTTTACAAAGATATAAGCGATCTTTGTACCATAAGGAATCATTTTTCCAACTAAATGTATCAGATGTACTAGGATCTTGCTGCAACTTTTGAATGAGTGTCCATACATCTTTGTCCTTCTTCCATTCATCTCTCGCTTCGGTTATCCAATCTGGTTGGATAATAGAAATGGCACAAACCAATGCTTCCACCTCTTCATTCTTTCTTGAGAGTGCATCTGCAACAACATTAAGCTTTCCTTTTTTGTAGATTATTTCAAAGTCATAACCCAACATCTTTGTGACCTATTTTTGCTGCTCTTTTGAAGATAGTCTTTGTTCCAAAAAGTGTTTAAGACTATCATGATCAGTTTTTACCTTGAAGTGTCTTCCCATTAGGTAAGTTCTCCATTTCTTTAGTGCATGCAGTATTGCTAACATTTCCTTCTCATAAATGGGTTTATGTAAATACTTTCCTTTGATTGGACGACTTTCAAAAGCAATGGGTTTTCCTTCCTGCATTAAAACAACACCAATTCCACTTCCTGAGGCATCACATTCCACAATAAAGGTTTTTGTGAAGTCTGGCGTAGCTAAGACCGGTGCTAGGCACATTGCCTCTTTAAGATGTTCAAAGGCCTTGGTTGCTTCAGGGGTCCATGAAAATGCATCTTTCTTCAATAATATTGTTAGAGGTGCTGCTATTCTCCCATAATTCTTAACAAACTTGCGATAATACTCTGTTAACCCGAGAAATCCTCGCAACTGCTTTATGGTTGTGGGGACTTTCCATTCCTTAATGGCTTTAATTTTGTTAGGGTCTACTTTAACACCCTTGTGAGATACAATATGACCCAGATATTCCACCTCTTGTACTCCAAAGAAACATTTGGATGTTTTTGCATATAATTGTTTCTCCCGCAATAGTTTGAGCACCCTGTCAACATGTTCAACATGATCCTTCCAAGACCTGCTGTAGATTAGTATATCATCAAAAAATACTAGCACAAATTTTCTAAGGAAGGGTTTGAAAATGGAATACATCAACCCTTGAAATGTAGAAGGTGCATTGGTAAGGCCAAAAGGCATGACCAAAAATTCATAATGACCCTCATGAGTTCGAAATGTTGTTTTTGGAATATCTTCAGTCTTCATTCTAATTTGATGATATCCCGAACGAAGATCCAACTTGGTAAAATAAATTGCTCCATGTAATTCATCCAATAATTCATCAATCACAGGAATGGGAAATTTGTCTTTAATGGTGAGCTTATTGAGCTCCCTATAATCCCGACACATTCGCCATGATCCATCCTTCTTGTGTACCAATACTACAGGAGCAGAGAAAGAACTTTGACTAGGTTGAATTATACCCGCCTCTAACATTTCTGCAATCATACGTTCAATTTCGCTCTTTTGGAAGTAAGGATATCTATAAGGCCTGATGTTTGGAGGAACACTTCCTGGAATCAAATGAATAGCATGATCATGATCACGAATAGGTGGGAGTCCTTTGGGAGTTTCAAACACCTTAGAATGATTGTCCAATACTTGTTGGAGATCTGCAGAAATAGATGATTTTGATGTTGGAACTTCTAGTGAGCATAATTGTGCAATTATGCCTTGTCGTTCTTTCTTTAGAAGCTTTGTCATGACATTAGAGCTTATTATCTTTCTCGGCTTCCCTGCAATACCCCGTAATTCGACTTCCTTTCCTTCTGATATTTTTTTTTCAAGAAAAGTTCTTGAAAATTAAAAGCTACCGTCCCCAAAGATTGTAACCATTGTACTCCTAGTACAACATCAATACCTCCCATAGGAATGGAAAACATTGGACTAGTCAATACATATTCCCCCATGGTTAGCTTGATATTATGGCATTTTCCAGAGCAATTTATAGTTCCTCCATTTGCAACCATCACTTGACATTCTGGTGCTTGGTATAGGAAACAATTCAATTCCTTGGCTACCTTACAATGAATAAAATTATGGGTACTACCTGAATCAATCAACACTATTACCTTTTTCTTCTTGATATGTCCTTCTATATTGAGAGTTTGAGGAGTGTTAATTCCCGCCAATGCATTACACGATATGGTCAGACTCATTTCTTCCTCTTCTAGGGTTGGTTCCTGGTGTATATCCTCTTCTTGTTCATTTTCTTCTTCCTCTTCACAATCTATGTAAAATAATTTCTTCTCAGCACACTTATGACCTTTAGTGTATTTTCTATCACAACCGTAGCAAAGCCCTTTTGCTCTTTTTTCTTCCAATTGTTGTGGTGTCAACCTTGTAGGTTGTGGAAATCTAGGCGTAGCAACACTTCCTTCTTTATAGAATTGAGTGGTAGGCTTCTTTGTCGCCATTATTTTACATTCAACTTTTCTTGCCAACCTGAATGCCTTCTCCAAGGAATCCGGTTCCAAAACGCGAACTTCATGTTGGATGTTATCCTTTAAAGTGCCTATGAAGAGATCAATCCTGTGTGCCTCTGGAATATCAGTTACCCTTATATTCAATTTTTGGAAGTCCTCAATGTGCTGCCCCACTAAACCCTTTTGTTTGAGATTTATCAATTGGCTAAAGAAGGTGTTGCTCTTTGTATCCTCATAATGTGCCATCATTTCCTTCGTAAAAATTGACCAAGTGACAATTTTTTTATGGGAGCAAAGCCATCAATACCATACAAATGTATTTTGTTTTAAATGTAAAGTTGCAATGCGTACCTTTTGTGTGTTTTGCATGTTATAAAGATCAAAATATTGCTCCATCTATAGTATCCATGTTACAGGATCCTTTCCATCAAACTTCCTCATATCCATTTTTGGAATATGGTGGTTCTTCCCGCCAACATTAGAGTTTATGAAATCACGATTGACATTTATTTTGTTCTCATCATGAGGTTCTCCTACTATCTTTTCACCATTAGGAAACATTTCTTGTATCAACTTTGTCAAACCTTTGATGTCTGCTTTTAGATAATTCTTCATGTTTTCCATGTTGTCTTTCATGTCATCCATCTTAGCTTCCATGCCAGCTTCCATGCCATCCATCTTAACTTCCACGCCTTTCTTCAAACCATCCATCTTCGCTTCCACGCCTTTCTTCAAACCATCCATCTTCGCTTCCACGCCTTTCTTCAAAACTTCCATTTCATTTTTTGTTGCTCTTTGCGAGAGTGAAATTTGTTGCACTTGCTCTTGTAATTTTGATAGTTCATGTTGCAATTCTTCATCTTCATGAGTCATAGTAGAGCCTTCTGAAGGCTTATTGGGTGTTGAATTATTTTTACAGGGCATCTTTTAGAACCCAATACTGATATCTATTCTACAATATTCCCTTGGAATCAATTCAAATTGATTCTTCAAACAAGACTTATGCAATTCGCAAAAAAAATACACACCTCTTTCTTGCTTTTGAGGAGCTCGATATTGAAATTGGGTTATCTCTGTAATTGCAGCACTTCAATATTTAAATTTCGGTACCGACGTAGCCTTCTGAATTATCTTTCGAATGCCATAGGTCTGACCTAATTTGGATTCTCCAAGACAAAGTTGTGTCCAATCTCCCAAAATGACCTAATTATGGACTGGTTCAGTACAACGAACTTGTACGACTTGCCACATGTCACTGTTTCGTCCTTCGGCTCTGAAATTGATAGCCAAGAAACTACAGTCCGTGTACTAGCGACCAATTTTTACGATACTCCAATCCGATGCTTAGAGAGAGAGTTATGAAGATTTTCCCACGATCACCTCTTTGAGATGAAATTCGGGAGCCTGAAAAAGCACTACCTTCCACAGATCATATCTCCAAAAATATTGCGAACCAAGATCTGCAATTTTTTGATGATGTTCCTTGGGATTTCAGCTTCGTACCCTATGAATTTCAGCTTCCGAGACTTCGTAGAAAAAAATTTATAGCGCAAATGCCACGATGACCTGTTTAGGAGCTTGAAAAAAGACCTACCTTCCACAGACTCTACTAGTAATATAGGGACCTAACACGATATATTTTTTTTTAGGAGTACTTGCTCTTTCTTTAGTTAACATTTGATATTTGATGTGATTTTTATATTTCAATTATTTACAATCATGCATGGATGGTGCTAAATACAAAGACAAGCTATTTGAATATTTTTTGACATTATACTAAGTTTGTATTGTTAGCATATGTTAGAGTATTACGAGTTATTGACTGTTAATTGGGGTTATCTCAGGTGGTTGGGTAGAATGGTTGTTCTCTCCCCCAACCAGGTTCAATCGAGTGACATGATGATGAGAAATATTGTTGCAATGGATGTAGGTTTTAACCTTGTACAAATAATATTTTCAAATGAATTCTTAAAAACAAAAAATATTCCATGGTGAGAACATAAAACTATACACAAAGATTTTTCCCCTGGAACCCAAAACTGGGAAAACCAGATTGATTTTTCATTATTTTCCTTTCAATGTTACAATACATTATATACATGTCGAAGCATTCATAAAACCCCAATCTATTAACCCTAGATTAGAACATAATTGTAGTTCCCTTGGTTGGATCTACAAAACCATGGGAAAAGCCACCATGCATAAAACCATGGGTTGGTCTGCCTAATTATTATTTTTTTTTTTTTTTAGGGTGTTGCCAAAAACCCTGTGCCCTTGTGACCTTCCAAACAATGGGTGGGGCGACAACCCCCCTATGACCCCCCTGCCGTGTCGACGCAACGTATCACACATGTAGCTAGTCATGTAAAGAATATAACACACACCCAACAATGACTACATGCCTCTGTATGTATGCCTTCATAGACTTAGTAGTCAAATCGTTACGCGGAGGTGGGTCCCTTTTCCCACAAACAAGGGCGTCTCATACACCAATTTGGTGTCTGCCTTGGGCGTGACCTTAAAATTGGATGATAATAATAATATGAATATTGTTGTATTGACCCTCACTCTTGCCCTCGAGTTGAGAGAGAGGATGATTTCCCTTTAAAAAAATCACGAGTAATTAACTAATTTGTAAGTGGCTATGTAAACAATGAAACAACAATAAACATTTAATTATATATCTATTCTCTATCATTGCATATAACACTTGCAAGAAACAAAGTTTGGCATGGAGCGAATAGAGGATACATTAAAACACACCATGATGCATAGATTTGAAAGAATGCATATTGTTCATGAAGCATTAATTGTTATGTTAGGTTTATACATTTTCACAAATCACAAATATTATATTTGAAGTGTGAATATACTCATTGTAGTTTATTTTTATGTATGTGGGTGGGAGATGGAGAGGTTGAACATAATAAAGCTAATCAACAAAACATTGCAAATAACCGAAGCACCATATCCCTCGCAAGTAGTGAAAAATTAAGCATGCAAGCAACTCAAGCACTAACAAAAAATTAAGCGATGAGAGATTACCAATATTCTCCTATTTGATATGATGATAGGTTAACAATAATTGTCACAATTATTTTAGTGATAAATGAAGCATGCAAGCAACTCAAGTGCTATAAAAAACTTGACCGATGAGTGATGATTGATATTGTCCTATATGATATGATGATAGGTTACCGATAATTGCCATAGTTGTTTTTGACATTTTGTTTATCACATGCCTTTATGTTGTCTTTGTTTGTGTGATGAAGGGTTCCTTATTCTTGAATAATAAAATGTGTTTCTTATTTTATTGCAAAGTATGTCACTGTAAAACGTTACGTTCATGTTTAAATACATGGATGATTTACATTATCACAATGTACATACTTGTAAGTTGCTAACATATTTGTTTAAATCTTAAAATACATTAATGCAATGATTATATCTAAACACATAAAGTGAAATATAAAAATCAGTATTAGCTTGGTTGAGAAAGCACACACTAGGTCCCATATAATAAGAATGAGAATAATCTATTAATTCTATGAAAGGGCAAAGCCATTCCTATGGAGCACAATGTCTTTTCAAGCTCACATAGTCTCCTCATTCTTGGCATCTAATGGGGTGGAGTCAAAACAATATGGAAATAGTCCATCATTGCAACTACAAATGAATTGGGATTGGACACTCCCAACTTCCTCTGAAGTGGAATGATCCAATTGTTGGGAATCCCTCCTCTGTCATACAACCAATCAGTTGAAATGAGGCAAGACAAGTTATTATCAAAATTATTAGTTTTTTGATCAATATTCAAAATTTATCAAGAAAAACCAAAAAATAGGAAGCTATATTTGCATACTTACTAAAATATTAAATAATCCATAAAGCATCATGGCACTGAAACATACTGCATTTTCTTCATTTCTATGCGATGGTGTGCTTTCATCATTGATACACATTGATGCATGTATAAATATTGGTTTGTATATCATTTTATCACATACTAGTGCACCATACATATATCCAAACATCAATGCACTTTACATGTATCTAGGCACCAATATTCCTTGTATGTATGATCACAACATTTATGTGATTTATAGAATACATGCATTGATGCATGCAACATATCTAAGTGCATATTTAATTAAGAAGCATCAACATATTACAACATCAACATTGTTACTTTAAATTATATGGTTATAGTGGTCATTATTGTTATTTACCATTATTGGGATTTTGCGATGCACAAGGATATATAATGCGTCAATGATCAACAATATTTGGTGCACAAGTACTTTCTATTACATAAGATCCACTAGTGCATCTTAAGTGTGGATGCACTTATGCTCCATTATATATATTAAAAATTAAAGAAAATCCTCTAGTAAAATCTTTGCAAAAACCTTTGCTTGCTTCAATGAAGGTTTTTCTATTATGTTTGTCCAATTTGGCAACACTAAAAACCTTTACTATAACTTTCCCAAAACATTGTTTTCCTTATAATGATGGCTTTCACCAATTCACTTTATCTATGTAGACCCATTTTGTTCAATACTAGGTGTAAAAGCTGTTTCTTTTATTTTCCAATGAATTTGAATCAGTTTGATATCTATCTGGACAAAAATAAAAGCTATTACTAGCATAATTTTTACAATGCACCATATCCATCAAGACAACTTATAAAACTACTTACACTAACATGTCTTTTTCCATTTGAACATCATCTTTTCACAATACCTCCTTCACATTCTCTTATTCTTACAACATTCTCTTGATTAATAACCCAAATGTAGATTGAGTTAAAATATATCATCCATCATTCTTATCCACCATCTCTGATCAACTAAAACTTAGATTGAATTTTTTACAATGCACCATATCCATCAAGACAACTTATAAAACTACTTACACTAACATGTCTTTTTCCATTTGAACATCATCTTTTCACAATAACTCCTTCACATTCTCTTATTCTTACAACATTCTCTTGATTAATAACCAAAATGTAGATTGAGTTAAAATATATCATCCATCATTCTTATCCACCATCTCTGATCAACTAAAACTTAGATTGAATTATGGATACACCTCCTATAAAGTTGTGGATGTTGTAAGAATAAGAGAACGTGAAGGAGGTATTGTGAAAAGATGATGCTCAAATGGAAAAAGACATGTTAGTGTAAGTAGTTTTATAAGTTGTCATGATGGATATGGTGCATTGTAAAAAATTCAATCTAAGTTTTAGTTGATTAGAGATGGTGGATAAGAATGATGGATGATATATTTTAACTCAATCTACATTTTGGATATTAATCAAGAGAATGTTGTAAGAATAAGAGAATGTGAAGGAGGTATTGTGAAAAGATGATGTTCAAATGGAAAAAGACATGTTAGTGTAAGTAGTTTTATAAGTTGTCCTGATGGATATGGTGCATTGTAAAAATTATGGTGGTAATAGCTTTTATTTTTGTCCAAATAGATATAAGAGTGATTCAATTTCATTAAGAAAAAGAAAAAAAAGAAAAAGAAAAAGATAAAGATCTACATGGATAAAGTAAATTGATAAAAACCATTATTATAAAGAAAACAATGTTTTGGAAAAGTTATAGTAAACTTAGATTGAATTATCATATGTGATCAAGTAAAATTTAAATTAAATTAAAATAAATATTAATATAATTCTTAAAAAAACATCTATCATTCATATCCACCATCTCAATAAAATAGATTAAGTTAAAATAGATGTTAATATAATTAAAAAAAAACATCCATCATTCATATCCACCATCTCAATAAAATGGAGTCGTCTAATGAGCCCGAGGAATTGCCCGGACGGTCAAAATTGGCCGGAATCCGGGCCAAAAAAATTTAAAAAATCTTGCAGAAAGAGTGTTTGAATCCTGATTTTGACATTGGAAATGGATTCAGCACCATCAAAAACCTTTAGGACACCCAAAATATTAAACTTTGATAGTTATAACATGGATTTAGAAAAATTCCTGCCGGATTTTCTGAAAATCTTATCGGAATTTTCATGATTTTCAGGGCGATTCCTCTGGCTAGTTAGACTACGGCCAATAAAATAAAATAACCAAAGAATCATTCAAAATTTACTAAAATCTATTTTAACAAAAAGCTGATAACCAATTTAATAATTTAATTTAATATAATATATTTTAGCCAGAGCCATAACCAACTCAGTAGTAAATAATTAAATCCTGCATCACTAAACATACATCCATCAACAATAATGTAACAAACTTTTCCTTTACTTTTCATCCAATTGCTAGTGCAAGGAATTCAATTCCAAGGTATCACACTTGGTTACGTTTCTCCAGCCTTAGATTATGCAGCTGAAAACTAAGTCCTCCCTTTATCCCACACAAAGCTGTCTGCGAGCGAGATCCACCACAGGTAGGTCCTCACGCCAGCCTGCCCTGCCACGTCGGAAACCGAAGAGAAACAACGCTTTCTCAAGAATCAAGGCCCGACAGCAGCAACAACATATAGTAGAGACCTATCGCCAGATGTCAGCGGCGAGGTTAGCGCCACTGGACTGGCCGGTTCCCCTTACGCAAGTACCTTCTGGGAGCTGGAACAAATTTCCATTTCTAAACCAGTAATTCTCTCTTATATCACATGGTCCAAAGAAATTTGGCGCACTTTCTGCCAGTGCCGGTTGCTGCTTGATTTCACAATTGCCCATTAGATTCTCAAGTATTTGGAGCCCTAAGGCCGAATCCAGAAGCTCGGTAGAGGGAAAAACCGCCAAATTCATCCGGCTTTGGTTTGAATCGATCTGCAATAACACCCTTTTGTCGGATAAAGTCTTTCGGGTTCACGCAAGGGGGGGCTTGTTAAATACCGGTGAGATGGCGGAAGCCTTTGTGCAGGGAGCAATGGATTGGTGGGTCGTTGTAAATGATTCGAATGCTTGGCAGGACAGGATTTTCTACACGCTCTCTGGGCTCTACGGACTCGTTGCTGCAGTTGCTCTTGTAAGTATAATTTTACAGTCTGCATGTTGTTTGCTTTTGATGTTTGCTATTGGATTAAAATCCATTTAAAAAAATATTTCGAACTTCAAAGACATGTCACATGATTTGAGATGTACCGCCATCCTACCTGCCTATCATTTTGTAATTTCTCTCATAGGATTTCATCTTTCCTGCACAAAAAGGGGGCCAAAATATTCAGAACAAATAGGTTTTGGGGAATATATATATGCTTTCTTACAGTTCTCCTCCTCTGAGAGTCTTTTTGTCCCTCTTTCTCTTTCTGAAATAACTTGGTGCCAAGGGAGCCGTTCCCCCATTTTGGGGATATTACAATAGAATGGTCCTGGCATACAACCCTTGAAAGATATCCCTTGGCTGAAAAGTTAGGGGAATCTACACTGCCAAATGCAGCCAGGGCTTATACCTGGTCCCATCTGAAAGGGGGCCTGGTTGTGCAGGCAAGATACCCTGCTTGCATTGGCTAGACAGCACAGGAGGGAAGAAACTTGTTTCTGGGGGATTTGAGTCTTGTAGGGGATAGAAAATACGCTCGTTTGCTGCCGAACAAGTTGACAATTTCCATCTTGTGAATTTTAATATATCTGCAATTATGTTCTTTAGTTGGTCTAACTTGTTTTGTTCTTAAGAGATGTTGCTGTACTTGATAGGTGTGTTTTGGTTCGATTATGATATTAGTTTTGTGCAGTTTTAATTGTGAAAAGGGTATGTTCTCTTCCCCATCAATTTGCGATGAATTATTGAAATTAAATGCATTAATTTGCCCCGATAGTTTTGCCCGTCTGTAGTTCGTATTGTAGGCCGTTGGCCATCTTTGTCCCATGTATATTTCTTCCAGTTGTGGAGTTCATTTAGATGGGACAGGAATTAGGGAAATGCCCTCCTTTTGCATGTTAGGTAGGCCATTGCAATGATTCTCTTGGTTCTCTTTTTATTTTTTTTTATTTTTGTTTTGATATGAATGATACAGGTTGAGTGCTTTAGTCCCAAGTGGGTGTCTTCCTCTAGCAATGACCTGAAAACTGCACCCTTAAATTTTATTTTGTCTAGTTGAGTTAATTTTTTGGATTTGTTTGTTCCTTTGTCATTTTAACTTCAAGATTCTTCTTGTCCATATGGAATATGACTGGGACATTGCTGTTATGTTATATATTCTTTTTGACAATTACGCTGTAAAGGACATGGAAAGGCCCATTTAATAATAATATAAATTATAACTTTTCTTCCCCTTCCAAGCATTGCAATAATGAAGACTGATCTATATCATATCTATCTACACACGCATATGTTGACATTTAGCTTCACTTATATTTTGCTTATAATTAAGTTAATGTTGACATTTACCTCAAAGTTAAAGTGGGACCCCGTTTCGGTATGATTAATGATGGGATCTCACGTGGAGAAGATAGAAATTGCGGTGGTTTTCATTTTTCAACACGCTTAACAACTTCTTAGCATTTCAGTGTATACCCCTTCATCCTGCATACCTAAAACTGGAATTTTTGGGATTCTAAGATTGAAGCCTAGAAACTAAACTTCTACAAAGAAGAATCGAAGAGTGTCTAGTGAAGCGTATGTTGTTATTAAGGCATATTTTAAGTTAAATGCTTAAAAACTGGTTTGACCCAGGGTCATCTCCAGGGATCCTAATATTTATTCGTGTCTACAGTTTTATGATATCTGGACTCATGGTTCATTGTTTATGTATTCCGTATCTCAGGACTTACAGTTTAATATTTATGTATCTCGATAAAGTTTTGCCTATTTGCACCCTTACATGCAATATAAATTAACGAACTTTACATTTTGGCATCCAGTGGTTTGGATTTACATTTGATCTCTGTCTCTCTCTACACACACACACATTCCCTATTGACAAGTTTCCTGAATTGATGATTAGTTCTGTTCCAAGTCCGAGCAGAGTTGTACTTTTGGGGCAAAATGTTTTTGATCCAAGTCTGAGCATGATAGCAATGATATAGGTGTGTGTGTGTGTGTGAGAGAGAGAGAGAGTTACTTTTTTTTAGTAATATACTGTATGTGAATTTGTGCTTTATTTTAGGACTTCACTGGGCTTAGATTTGACTTCCTTCCTGGATTCAGTAATTTTTGTGTATAACATAAAAGCAAATTAGTTAATATGTAAATTTTTTAACTAGTTGAAATGATGAAGTGACATTAGTTTTGTGGGTTGATTTATGATTTAGTAAATCTCATTTTACTGAGAATTTGTAAGGTTTTTAATAATTATTTGGCTTTACTAATGGTCAAGGTTTTTATTTTCTCCTTTTGGACTAGATTCAACTTATAAGGATTGAGCTCAGAGTGCCAGAATATGGGTGGACAACACAGAAAGTTTTTCATTTTCTTAATGTTGTTGTGAATGGAGGTAAGCTTTGGATAAATACTAAAGGTAAAATGTATTAGATGCATTTATTTTAAGTAAACTAATTTTGGTGTATGGAAATCTGATTCAGTTTGTTTTTATTGCAAAATAGAATAATTAGGTGAAGACTTTTGGCATTTAATTACAATTGGATAATCTAGGTTTGGAATTTAATTACAAATTCATGGCATATCCAATCTTGCAGTAGGATAAGTAAGTTAGATCTGGATTTTTTTTTCTTAAATTTATTAATATATCCAATCTTCAAAATGATATTGTGATTAGTCATTTGTCATCCTGTGTAATTTTGTTTAATGAGAAAGCATTAATTGAACAATATATTGTACCCTCCTTTTTTCAGTTCGGTGTGTTGTCTTTATATTTCGCCGAAGTGTGCAGTACATAAAACCTGCGGTAAATTCTTCCCATTCTTGGTACCTCTGTACCTTGCTTTGTCCATATGGATCCTCAATTACTTTGTATTATAAATTCATCTACCATGATTTATTTGTGGTTGCAACTTAGACTTTATTTGCTGACTTTCGTTTCTTGTGACCATGACATGTGTAGATTTTGCTACATGTTTTGCTTGATATGCCTGGTCTGCTATTTTTTACCACATATACTCTGTTGGTCCTATTTTGGGCAGAAATCTACTATCAGGTTTCTTTTAAAATTCTTACTCATGTTATCCTTCATTCATGTTGTTCCAAAGCATTATGCTTATTTGTTCTTTTGCTTGTATTTTTAAGTGATTGTCTTTGGCTATAATTTAACCATGGAGAATGACTAATTTCTGCAGGCACGGGCAATATCAGTAGACGGTTATAGACCTGCTTTTATCACAATCAATGGTATCATCTATCTCATTCAGGTAAAAATCAACTGTAAGCATTGACATCTACTCCAATACATTCGCTCAGACTAGATTGAATTCAATTTCCATTATTAGCTGAAGCATACAGAACCATTAAAGTGTCAGTTGTCACGAGACTAAAAATATGGATTAAAAAATGACGTGTTTAAAACAGACCAAATTCAAACAGTCAGAATGTCGCATAGTAATACATGGAGAACACTACACAATTATGGTGAATCGACATAAACCATAATTAAATTCTCTTAGAAAGTCCTAAATGTTTTTAGAAACTTCGTGAATATATTAAAAACAGAACGATCAAGGATAACGACAAATTCGAAGAATTACATATTTTAAAGGATTTTTTTTCTCCAATCAAATGCAGATATTAACTTATGATTTGTGGCTTGATTTAGTCTTAGCAACTAATCTGTAATACAGTGTTTTCTATGATTATGGATTCTTTGGCTGGCCATCTATTTTCCTTTTTAGGAGGGAATGACATGAGCCCTGTGAATTCTCTACTTCTTGGTCAGTTGAGGCTAGTTGTCTGCAGGTTGTTCAGTTCCATCTCCTGCTGAAGAGAAACATGTGTTAATAAAAATAAAGTTGTATAAATTTTAAAAGCCACCCTGTCACTTTGGATTAAAAATGAATTGGGTGAACAGATGGATAAATCTCTCATTGCATGGCAAAAATACGATGAGAAAATCCAAATGAAAACCTGGTTTCCGTTATTGCTCAAACTAGCAGGGGTCCTAGGAGGGGATCCTATAGGGCAGCTACTAGGCCAAGGGCAACAATGGAGGGATAGCCCAATGTCACCTCAGCTAAGTCTCCCTCCTCTTTACAGATTTTCTCTGATGGGAGGAGACCCGGTATAAGAGGAATCACAATAATGGATATGTCAATGAGAGGATAAAGTAATGTTCCACCAAGTACCCTGGCGGTGGGGGCGAGGGAGCAGGGATACACGGGAGCGGCCTATGCAAAAGCTCCCCACCAATTTTTAGGAAATGTGGGGGGACTTCGGGGTCTTAAAAACTTATAAATATAAAAATATATGATAGATCCTTGAAATTTTGATATTTATAGTTTAATTGTCTTCATCATTATATAATATATAATACTTACATCATGAAGGATATCATACATGCCTTTGGGGTCTTGAAAACTTATAAATATAAAAATATATGATATATCATTGAAATTTTGATATTTATAGTTTAATTGTCTTCATCATTATATAATATGTAATACTTACATCATGAAGAATATCATACATGTAAGTTTGTAACTGTGATGTTAAAAAACTGGAGACCATGGCCTTTATGTCAAATAATAGAAGATAAGAAGGGAAGAAAAATACACTATTTTGACAATGGTTTCCTTTCTCATAACTAAAGGTGGCAAGAACTTAAAAGAATCTACTTCTCAGCAAAACAGTTTCGTGTTTAGATCTAATAAAAAATTATTCATGAGAAACTTGTGTGTGAGAATGATTTAAATGTTCAACACTGCCTTCATGTTGTAAGAGGGGTTGATTAATGTCAATGTTAGACTCTTTTGTTGTTGTAATTGTGATGTTGTTGGTGGATTCATTTTCAAGTCCATTCTTTTTTGCCAATTTGGATTGATCCTTTGCCTTGCCCCACAATACAACATAAAATCGGGCAGCGACGACAACTTTAGCGTAAATGAAATGTGAAATGAACAATGAAACATTGAAATAAACTTTCAAGTTAACTCAAACCCTTATAAATTGGGAATTGTTTTTTCATTTAAAAAATTTGCAATTTTTTGCCTGGGGAGACGACCCCTCACGTCCCATTTTGCCTAGGAAACGACCTCTCACGTCCCCTTTTTTCTGGGAAATGACCCCTCAGAAGTTTCCTCGTGTACCCTGTTTTTTGGGAGCTTGGGGAAACGACCCTCGGCCGTCCCCAAGTCCCCTGAGTGCGAGGGAGCTAGGAAACTCAACCCCTAGGTGGGGGGACACGACCCTATGGAACACTAGGATAAAGGGTGATTCCCAAGGCCTATTTGTAAGAGAGACTCAGTTGTGTCGCTTTCTTGCTTGGAAAGCAAGGTGATAGGCTCTCTAGGAAGGGCTAAGAGGATTCACGAGCCTAGGGTTTGGGAATGTATCTTGTAAATATGATCTAGAAATCCTTATGGAGACTTGGTTTTTACATGATCTTTCTGGAATTAGAGTTGTAAAGTTGCGGGACCACACAGGACCAAGTGGACCCAAAAATAGGTCAAGGGTATGGCCTTGATCAACCAAGGAGGGGCTTGACCTAATTAGGGAAGAGAAGAGGATCAAAGGACAAATTTTCTTTTGAGATTTGGATGCAATGATCCTAGTGAGGCCACTAACCCATAATCAAACTAGCGTAAGAAATGGTCTTGTGGCTAGGGCTTGTTATATCTCGGGATTCCATTGTCGGAATTGCTTGCAATTTGGAGGACCTCTCGAGCAAACTACAACATAGTAGTGGACCAATTTTCAAGGGTTTTGGATGGCTACAAATGATTTCATGTGATGCCCTAGGAGACCTTCTGGGTATAGGCCTAGAATTGGAAGAAATGAAGAAAAGAAATGTTATTTTGACCACCAAAGGGATACGAGGATCAATGCCTTATTGCTTGGGCTTAATGGAGTCAAGATACACTTAGATCATGAAATTATGTGAGCTAAGGAGCCCTATTTGATCTTTTCTTGTCTCTCTAAGGGCCACATCTAGATCAATAGAGATTTATACTTCAAATTTGCGAAGGAGACAAAGTTTCGAGGTCTTTAACCTGAGAGGTGCCTCTAGGAACATTCGCCCAATCCCTCAAAAGTCAATGCATGCATTTAATCACTTATTCAAGGTCCTAGAAGAATTTCACATTACATTTAACTCATACAAGAATAAAGATAACAAAATACATGCAACTAGCTAGTAAGATAACAAGAATAACATCAAAGTTTCAACTTACATGAGAGAGAGAGTATATCCATCTATCAACTTCGCATTAGAGAAGCTCCAAAGACAATAATGAAATCCAAACATCATAGTGCATAGAGAAAAGCTCGAAAAATTCATCCCACAAAAACTGCGAAAATCTCATAAGAGATACTAATCCAAGCCAAGTGATGATGTTGAAAATGAATCATCTCACTTCTATTCATACAATCCTCTAAGGGATTCGAATGGCCTAATTTGGACTAACAATGCCCCTAAAATAAAATAATGTGCATAATAACAATACTTTTGGTGACAAGCCCACCAAAATAGCTCAATAACATAAGAACACGCTTGTCAAGAGTGTCGAATGATCAATATAGTGAGTCGTTGGGCCTTTGAGGAGGCCTAATAAAGTCCAAGGGGTGGCATGATGTAGAACGAGACTCCAATCATAATAGACAAGGCGTTGGCCCCTTGTTTTCCAAGCAAGAACCTGTAGTGCTCACAAGTGGGTGTGGGGGCACAAGGACATCCTAATGGGTCTCCAAGTGGATCGAAAGTGCCTGTAGAGTCTAGACCATCTATAAGGGCTAGGATGATGACATAAGCCCTCCCTCTGCAGCGGGAGACATCCTCTGGACCCTGGAACATCTGCCAAGTGTATGGTGCATGTACGGAACTAGCTGGGCATGGTGATCCAGGTGCATCATCCTCATCCAAAAGGTGGAGCACGAGCAATCAACGAGTGGTGTTGGGGATCCATGAAGTACTCTTTGCAATAGTGGAGGCCCATGGCTCTCAACGCTCACCCTACAAGTGAAAATGTGGCCCTCTGGAGGGCTAGGACCCCGTATAGGGAGACCGAGCCCCAAATGGAGACCCACAAGCAATCCTGCATAAGATCCAATGTGTCCCCTTGCCCTCCAATACAACAAATCGTGAGAATAATCAAGTAAAAGAGCTTACAAGTCATGGAACCAATGGGGCACTTCATGGTGGCATGCCCTTCCATAGTGGGCTTTGGCATGTACACATGTCTCCAAGCTCAATAGGGGGTTAATCAAGGACCCTATTAGGTGGTTTCAACCTCTAAAGGGGGTGACATGTTCAAGGTACATCCCTCAAGTGGTAGGTGACAAATGATATAGTAATGGAACAAAGTGGGGATCAGGGGAATCATCGGGACCACATGTCATGGTGCAAGGGTAGGTATAATGAGGGAAGTCCACACCTGGGTATATGAGTGTAGCAGGGAGCAAATCGAGGTACATGAGTTACCCTGACCTTTGTTTTTCCACCCTTCTCCATATGCCTTTTGCCTTTGACTGATTTTTCTTCATAACTGCCCGAGGCTCTAGGGGATGAGAGCAAGATGTGTAATATATAGTAGTGGATACCCCCAGGTGGTGGGGCAGTTCATCGCCCACCAGGGGTTGGGACAATCACAGGTTCCTTAATGATGGAGGGGGCTCATCTAAGGCCCATAGGAACTAGGGTGATGGCCATGGATAAGGGGTAGAGCTCGTGTTTGGCTTTGCCCACGTGCTAAATTTGTATGTCCCGACCATCTTTTGCATTTTGTGGTACATTGCCTGTTGAGAGTGGCCAAATTATGCTTTTTCTTTTCTTTTTAGCTACATCAACCCCCGGGTCATTGTTCCAAGCCTGACCCAAGGTGTGGACAAGGGGAGGGGGAAACTAACCCTATGTGGACCTAGCGGACACATGTGGACTGGATGGGAAAGGAGATGAATTGGGCTAAAATGAGTGGAAGGAGGGTGATATATGCGGTGTCGGGAAGAAGGACCACGCAACCAAAATCGAGATTTCCCATGTAGTGCCAACCCTAAAGCTAATGGCCAGTAAAGGAGATTCCATAGGGCTAGGATACAAGGATAACCACGAAATCAGGCAGTGGAGACAAGAATACAAACCTAACCCACTCTTTCTGCTGAATCCCCCCACCAATCCATGCCGAAAAGTGCCCATGACAAGTAAGGAAAATTACTCAACTATACCAATGAAAAGTCATTCCTTTGGAGTTGGAGGCCCACCTTCAAACTTACAATCATAACAAGTGGGCGAGGGACCACATGGCTGGCTCAGGTGGTAGAGATAATGCACATCAAGCTATCTGGTGGCTGCTGGCTGAGGACCATCTAGGGGAAAAAAAAATCTCCTATATACACTACCTACAGGTGGTGGGTAACAGTTCCATTAGAGGAAAATGGTCAACTAAGAAGTTGATGAAGTCACCCAGCATAAGTCACCCAACATATAGCTCGATCGATGAGGATTAGTTTCTCTATCATGCCTAGATTTGGCCTATTTTCTCATTCAGGGGTTGTCTGGAATTGGTTTCCAGGATGATCTTATTATCATTTAATTTTAAACTTTATTTTGTTGCATAAACCAATAGGCCATGTTACACCTCATTTGTATGAGGTTCAACATTGCGATTTTCATCAGGTTGATGGGATTTGTTGCTGGTACCTTGAAGCATTGGAGTGACTTGGGGGGATACATCTTCAAGGAGTGTTTTATTTTTTTGGCATTAGATCATTTGATGGAGGCCTTTGGTTGGGGGAGTCTCATTTCTCCTTGGCTGGATGATTATGATTGCCTGTTTGTGATTCGATTTGGGTCATTATATTGTTTGTCATCCATCGCGATGTTTTCAAAATGAAAAAAAGTGGACGAATAAGCTTACATGACCACTTTTATTGGTGGGACGTAGTTGGACAGATTGGGGTCTAAAACCTTTCAGGAGCATTTTGAGGCATCAAACGACATTTTTAGGGGGTAAAACTTTGCTACTTTAGTGAAACATGTTTTTTTTCATATTCTATGCAAAAAGATCTTTCCAACAATGCAAGAATCACCTCAATTGGAATCCGTATGCAAAAGTTATGCCACTTGGAAGTTGACTTTTTTGTTTTGACCACCATAATTCGAGAGGATGCTACATAAGCTCCCATTACTCATGGAAAAGGGGCTAGCCACATGATCACGATGAAGAAGACTCTAGTAGAGTCCATTTTGTAACTCTAGTTAAGAGTTTAGGGAGTCAATTTAACCACTAGTAGGCTATTAGGCTATGTTATAACCAGGCCACTAGGAAAAAAAAAGAGATTCCATTCTTTTTCAGGGCATTTTGTTCCATAGATGAGCAAAGTAGCCACAGGCGTTACTTATTGTACTCAACCATTTTATATTCAGAGAAAGAAAGCAGAGTGGCCTCACCTTCCAGCTGAGTTTTCTCCTGAAAGGGTTTCCCTAGATATATCTTGTGTCAATTATGGTTTGTGAGTTTTTATTTCGTTGCTCTCTATTTTCTACATAATTATAATTTGCATGCATACACCATAAACAACAATTTACAGATCCAGAAATCTAAAGAGAAATAAACCCTCATACTGTAGGTTTTGGATTATTAAGTATGTGACGAATTGTCTAGTGCAATATTGATAGCAGTTTACGAATCTGTTTGGTAGTATTCTCATATGTGCTTGCCTTGTTGATCAATCCTTGGTTGCATATTTAATGGTTATGGAGCATACTATCTCATCATGGTGTGATTTTGATATACTTGTTTATCTTGGATGTGCTACATATTGATCACGGATGATGGTTCTAGAAACCCAAGGGGTTAGATGATGGTGTTAGTAGATAGATTTTTCGTGATGTTGTTGAAGTTTCCTAGTGATTATATGTGATGATGTTGTATTATTTATGTCATTATGAGGGGATGTTCTACATGGTCCATTGGTCCTTTTTGGTTTGATGTGTGGTGGGGATGTACTTGACGCGAGATGGAGCTAACACTTTTCTCATGTTCTCTTTTCCTTTTGCATTGGTGTGTTGTGATAGTGCACTTGTGTTGGTGGGATTTCTCTTGGTGATATAACTTAATGTTGTAACATTTGCTGGACATCACCTAAATGGATTGTGTTTAATGATGTCAATACTCTCATTGATGTGTTATTAACTTATTTCCTAAGTTTGAGTTAGATTTGGTTTGGGGTGGGGGAGCCTCTTTTTAAGTTTTGATGGTGTATTAATCATGTAATAGTCATTTGGTGGTATGTTTGAGAGCCAAGCCTAGGTTGATCTACTATTTTATTATTATGTCGTTATCATGGTGGGGTTATTACTAGGGTGAACATCTTATTTTCATGGTACATCATTTGTTGGAGCACACCCCCTTTATTGGCACTCATGTTCATGTTGATTTAATCAATTAGTGATTGTTGGGGGGTGGGCTACGATTTTATAAGAGCATTAACCTTTGTGCATATATGTTGAGGTTGATTTAACCATTCAATGGTTAAGTTAAACTATTTTATCCAGATTGAGGTTAATTGCTTGGGTGTCCTACTGCATTTTGCACCTTTTCACATGGTTGGAGGTTGATTGAGGGGTTTTAATTGAGTGCTCCTCACTTTGGTATATATTTCATGGTTTGCATGCATTATTTCATTGCTTATTGGATCATGGCACACTTCTCTAGGGCACACTTCACATGGAGATTATTTTATTGATTGTGGGTGGTTGAGGTAGTTAAATGGCATAATCTTCTGGGTTGTAATTCTCTTAGGTGTTCTCTCATCATTATTGCTTGGATTTTTTAGCTACACTTGGCATCATTTGACTGTTATTGGAGAGTGCCTTTGCCTCTTTGACTTGGCACATATACTATTTGATTTGAAGGTTGTGTTGGAGTTTTATTAAGGGGCTTGTGGTATATTAGGTGGACAAGTGTCCCCTTGCATGCAATTTGAGATTATGGAGGGTGACACATGACACATTGCATACATTTACAAGGCATGTTGCATGCACTTACAAGGCACGTTGCATGCATTAACCACTTTCACACACCATACTAACACTTTGTTTTATCAAGGCTTACTCTTCATTTTCACCTTGATCCCCACTCCATAGCCTTGAAGCCCTCGTTGAGTTCGAGAAGAGCCAACCAAAAGAGAGAGGAAGAACTACTAAGGTGATAGTGGGTAGCCCTCCCAATTTGGAAAAAACTAACACCTTGGTGATTGGGACTTTACACTTTGTGGGTGGTATATTTTGTTGTAGTAAGTAGAAATGATGTTTAAAAGTAAATTCATCTTTATCGTGTTGCTTCTATTTCACTCATTTATGTTTTTAGATATCGATGATCCTTGGTTGAATGCTTTCTAAATTTTTACTAGCGTATGATGTAAAAATGTAAAGATGCCATTTTTTAGGCTTCGAAGTGGCCCCTTTTTGGGAAGAGTCGAGGAAAGTTTCATTTAATAATGAAAATGAATAGTGTTGAGATGATGGAATTTAAAAAGAATTGGCATTCTAATTAAGAGATTTTTTCGTTAAAGAACGGGAACAAAGTTTATGCTTTATAGTTATGGTCAAATAGTCAAGGCAAGTTATCATTTTAGTAAATAGCTAGGATCAACTTCTACAATTTGTGTTGGAATAACTCACTTGTTGGTTGTATATGATATGATGACGACTACTTCCCCTGGTGAAACCAACTTTGCTCTATTGGACCTATAAAATTAAATTATTTACTTCTTATTACGTTGTTTCTATGTAATATTCCTAATATGAAAATGCAGGAAATAACAGAGGCTATGAACTAACTACAAATTGCAATCTCAAAAACATGCAAGCACATAAATTAAACACCAAAAATATGAACCATGCTCTGAGCTTATTTTATTAATACGAGCAAAATTGGTACAATAGATGGTAATAGTAGAACCTGGGCTTGCTACAAGCAAGCAAGGCAAAACTCAAGTGATAATATTGAAGCCCAAGTGTTGTAGAAGCTCCTCCCAAATTTCTACACTAACCCAATAAATTTCTGATGTTGCTGCCAGATAGGAAATGGAAAATTTGCCCTCAGAATTGCTAGGAAAATTCTGAGAAATTAGCTAGTGCACTTTCTCAACAAGGCCATCAAAACCTAGAAAGGGATTGGCCCTAAACCAACTCTCCAAGAAACCCACAAAGTGATGCAAAATGCTAGCTAACTACCGAAACACACTGCTGAAAGAAAGTGGATTTTTGGCTTGAATATTGCTTGGATCACGCCGAAAATGCAGCCACAGACTTATCTCCAAATACCCACAAAAACCCATAAAGGGTTTGGGCTGATTTCGAGTGACGAGAGAGCCCACCAAATAGTGCTAGTGGTCCTTTGGCTGGCTACACGCATTGTTGAGAAATAATGCTCCCAAAACTCCCACACAAAATGCCCTCCGGAATCTACCTTCTCCTCCGACCAATCTCCTCCGAAAATTAGTCTCTCTTCACTTATGCAAGTGTTCTCTAGTGAGCTCTGCACATTGCCAGAATGGAGAAATTTGGTCCACCAAATGGCTAAGAATTCTACCTTGCGAAACACTACCAAAATTTTGGCCTCAAGGTAGGAAATCTCTCTGGAAATCACCAGATCTCCTGACGCACTTTAGCTAAATAAATTTGTGCTCCACAAACTGCCTCTACACCAAGGAAGTGCACAGAATTGGGTGAACACTTGCAATTATGCTCTGTGGAAATCTTGAATGGGACTCCCCAAATTTCCTCACTAAGGAGACACTTGAAGTTCTTCGAAATGAGGGTGGAATTCCACTTGGAACTCGTGTGCTAAACAACACTTCTCTTCTTGTGCTAAACAACTCCAAGAGAACATGTAATGTGAATTGTAATAGACAAAAGATAATCCACAAAATGAGTCCATCCTCCTTTTATAATTTCTCTTCATGCCGCTAGAGTCTAGACTCCTTTTTTTAATATAATTTTATTGTTGGGGGCCATTTTCGACTAAGTTACTTTTGCCACCATTTAATAAAATAATAATTTGCCACTATTCTCCAATAAAATAATACTAACCACCTTTCTCCAATAATATTTGCCCCTTTTAATTAATATTACTAAAGTTGGGCAAAATTCCTTGGGGACTCCCATGCTCTCAAAATTGGGGATATTACAATCCTCCTCGCCAAAAATTGCTTGTCCTCAAGCAATGCTCGACCAAGTGCTCCCTCTCTCAGCTAAACCAAACTGTCATTGCAAACAATACCAGGGTCCCAAATGTGCCACTGAGTATTGTGCGCATACCATATCCTCCTCTCCTGGAATCTAATGGTGAAATACAAATAAAGGCCAAATACATCCTACCCAGGCATCTCCATGATGCCAAAGCCTACCCATCCAAAGCTAATCCCGAACCTATGCAACAATAGGGAAAGCCTACCTCCCTATACGATGATGGCCTCCGTAAACTCTCATGTGTCAATCCAAGAGTGAACTAGATCACTCTCTGCCATGACTCAGCTCATCATAAGACAAAGTGATCTATCAACCAACTAAATCCTTGGATCCCATAGCCAAACCTGCTGCAGCATAGATCTGACAACTGCTGGAATCCATCTGTGCCTCGTCTCTAGTCCCTGCATGCAATCAATATATAGGCTCTGTATATCATGAACTAATCTGATGCATGCTAAACTGCCCTGTGTTTGCCACTGCGTAGTACTGATGATTGCTAGAAACCACATGTGCCAAATAGCTACCCCTTGAATGTAGCCAATAGATGGGTGTTCGATAATCGCAATCGACTTAGTGTATGTGGATCCATCCTGCCCCTGCCAACCATCACCAGTAAGTCTGTCATCTGCCTTCTCGATAATGTGCCAATACAATGTATGGAGCCCAGACATATATTGGAACACTGCCTCAGCTGTACACGGTATCCTTTGCTCATGCATGCCCCTGACATGCCGTGTGGAAAGAGTGACACATGTCTCCCTCGTGACCAGCTCCCCAAGCGTAAGCTCAATGATGAATGATATGCCAACCCTGCAGATGATCACCTTACCAGGTCTTGTCATCACTTGGCTTAAGGCCCACAACTTAGCCAAGATCATGGCTCTTATACCACCGTAATATTCCAAATTGAAAATTCACAACAAATAACAAAAACATGTACCAGGAACAACAACCATAAACAGATACCGCACATGCATATCAAAACTCCAGGAAAATAAAGTAAAACAACTGAGCCATTTTATTAATCTCGAGAATGATGAGTACAATGAGTAAGGAAAATGGAATCCGGGCTTCCTACTGCAAGCTATGCAAAACCCAGGTGGGACAACTCTGATCTGGAGGAAATACTGGCCCAAACTGGAACTATGCACTACCCAACAAATTAGTACAGTTGCTGCTAGAATGGGATTGAAGATTCTACTCTGAAGAATGTCTGCATCACCCTGAAATTGTAGCCACGACCTCCACTCCTCATACCCAGAAATACCCAGAAAGGATTTGGCCCAACTCCAAGCCAAAACCGAACCCACAAAGTGATGCAAATTTACCAGCTAATGAGCAATATGCCCTGCTATAACAAAGAGGATTTCAGGCCCGAATATCACCCAATTTTTTTGTAAAATTACTTGGATACTCCTCAATAAACCCACAAAAACCCAAAAAGGGTTTTGGTTGAATCCATCGACCCTTGGTGACCCCCCGGTGAATTGCCCAATTTGGCCAAAAAACACCCCACAATTTTGATACTACTAAATTATGCCCAAATCTACCACGAGAAATTTCTCCTCGCTCCAGCGAAATTCTCCACTGAGAAATACCTCCTATCTCCAACCCTTATCTCTCTTGTCTCCACTTCTGTAAACCCCTGCACAACACTTGGTCAATAACTTCTACACCCTTGCCAAAAGATAGAAAAATCGACCCAGGTAATAGCATTCAATCCAACTTGGCAAATCGCTATCCAAACTCCGATCTAACAATAATAAAATTCCCTACAAAATGTTAGAGTCTCTAACCCACGCTTGCTCCAACAATGTGCTCTGATACCATTGTAATATTCCTAATAGGAAAATACAAGAAATAACAGAGGCTATGAACTAACTACAAATTGCAATCTCAAAAACATGCAAGCACATGAATTAAACACTAGAAATATGAACCAGGCTCTAAGCCATTTTATTAATATGAGCAGAATGGGTACAATAGATGGTAATAGTAGAAATTGGGCTTGCTACAAGTAAGCAAGGGAAAACTCAGGTGATAATAATGAAGCCCAAGTGTTGTAGAAGCTCCTCTTAATTTTTGTGCTGACCCAATAATTTTCTGTTGCTGCTGCCAAATAGGAAATGGAAAATCTGCCTTCAGAAGTGCTCAGAAAATTCTGAGAAATTAGCTGCTGCACTTTCTCAACAAGGCCAACAAAACCCAGAAAGGGATTGGCCCCAAACCAGCTCTCCAGGAAACCCACAAAGTGGTGCAAATTGCTAGCTAACTAGTAAAACACACCGTTGAAAGAAAATGGATTTCTGGCCTGAATATTGCCTGGATCACGCTGAAAATGCAGCCACATACTCCTCTCCAACTACCCACAAAAACCCATAAAGGCTTTAGGATGATTCCGAGTGATGAGAGAGCCCACCAAATAGTGTGAGTTACCCTCTAGCAGGCTACATGCACTATTGAGAAATAATGCTCCAAAAACTCCTAATTCCTCCGTTGTAATGCCACTAAAATTCCACACAAAAGGCCCTCCAGAATCTACCTTCTCCTCTGTCCAATCTCCTCTGGAAATTAGTTTCTCTCTTCCCCTGTGCAAGCGTTCTCTAGTGTGCTCTACACATTGCCATAATGGAAAAATTTGGCCCACCAAATGGCTAAGACTTTTGCCCTGTGAAACACTACCAAAATTTTGGCCTCAAGGTAGGAAATCTCTCTGCAAATCATCGGATCTCCCAACACACTCTAGCTAAATAAATTTGTGCTCCACAAATTGCCTTTGCGCCAACGAAGTGCGCAGAACTGGGTGAACACCCGCAATTAAGCTCTGTGGAAACTCTGAATTGGACTCCCCAAATTTCCTCACTAGGGAGACACTCAAAGTTCTCCGAAATGAGGGTGGAATTCCACTTGGAACTCTTGTTCTAAACAACACTTCTCTTTTTGTGCTAAACAACTCTAAGAGAAGACGTAATGTGAAGTGTAATATTCAAAAGATAATCCACAAAATGAGTCCATCCTCCTTTTATAATTTCTCTTCATGCCTCTAGACTCCTTTTTTTAATATTATTTTATTGGCGGGGGCCATTTTCCACTATTCGCCAATTTCCAAATTCCCTTTTATAATTATAGTTAATAAGTTATGTGCTTGTTTATTACAAATGTTTTGAAAATTGATCTAATGTCTTTGTAGGTGGGGCATAGCAATAGGAATTGTTTTTCTACTTTATTCTTTTGTGCCAAGGTGTTTTAGGTCTTGTCCAATGCTCTGTTTCACTATGAAGCCGATAGGAATTTGTTCTTATGTGTTCTGTTTTTTTTGAGTTGGCAATAATAGAAAGATAGGTTTGGTTTTCCAACTATACAAATTTTGGTAATCGAGCAATGAATGCGAATTCTAAAATTTCACATCAACCTTGAGGTTTTCCATTTCTATTTTCTATGAACTTTTAGTGTTAGGGCTGAATTTGAAATGTTAATATATTGTAGTAATATTTTACTTCTCATTAATCTAATTTCACAAGACAACTCAAGAAATGAAATACCATAAAGTTATAGCTCTCGGGGCACACTTTCCAAGCAAATATTAGATCTGAAATGTCTTATAACAATAAATTGCATCTTGGAGTTTATGCCTACTTATGTTCTAGATGTATTAAACCACTTAACTAGGTCTATGCTATGTCAAATCAACATGCGTAACTAGCTTTGAAAACTACTCAATCATGAAGATAACATAAGGTGAAAATAAAATGTTTAAGTACACAAAATATGGTATGCTGAAAAATTCATATTATATAAAGGACGTAGTATAAGACTAAAGTGCATATCACAAGTTTATCACAATGTTAGTACTTGTCAAGATTTGGTTTGCAAACCATAGTGAGGGAAACCATAAGAAAACCTTAGCCACCAACTCCTCCTAGCTAGGAATTACTCCCAACCAAAGCTCATTACGCCGCCAAAGATTCTTAACACATCGACCGGTCCTCCTTAACGTTTGATAGTTTCACAAATCTTGTATCACAAGCTCTTCTCATGAGAGATCTTATCTTCTTTAGGGTTTTTAAATCTTACTCATTGTGCATCACCTATGGACATGGCAAGACAACTTTAGTGTTAATCTCCAAGTCTAGATGTCCATCTTAGGGTTTGGGTCCTCAAACCCTATCTCTTCAACTCATGCATTTTAACCACCAAGAACTCTATGGAACATCAATAAAAAAGTGTTCTAAGATTCTTCCAAGCAAAGTATCACACTGACTTCAAGAGTCATGAAGCTAGGCTCTCCATGATCTTGTCAAAGCTTCCATGGATTACTCAAGAACAAGGTTGCAATATCATCCAAGACATTAGCTCTACAAGACAAATCATCACTTCCTTTAGCATCATGCTCGTCTCTATGGTTTACTTGCATACCCCAATGCATCACAAGAGCAAACCTTAGCATCTCAAGAGATGTAAACTTTCCAAATACATGCAAATACACATTTCTCTTTTTCATGTCTTCTCCTAGGGTTTACATAATATAACCTAGAGTTTTGCTCTCACTACATGACTTCTCTAAGACAATTACAAAGATAGAATAGAGTGCACTAATGATGTGTAATAAAAAATCTTTCTCCTCCCTATATAGACAAACATAAAAATGATGACTATTGTTCTTACAAGTAATTTGCAAGGCAACCTCACATGGAGCACTCTACAATACAAAGGATGTACGAGTGTCATACTAGGCTTTATCCAATCCCCAAGATGAAACACACTTCGGACATGATTTTTCATGGGCTCAATGCCCCTTCTTCAAGATTGTGTGTTCTCCAACATGCTATTATTCCAATGCTATGTTGTTCATGTTGGTTTCCAAGTGTCCTCAGACAAGGCCTTTCTCCTCTAACTATGTGCCACATGTCCTCTCATGTGTCCAAGGCCTCTCCATGTGTGCCAAAAAATGATTGCCTTGCTCCAATGCTTCTCATCAACAAATTTGCTTAGGTCCACAACCAACCTCCATGAAGTATGCTCCTTAACCCAAGCATCCCAAAGTCAAGTGCCTAATCTTCAATGTGTATGCCCCACGATCCCATGCTCTCAGGGCTAAATGCCCTCGTAAAAGTCCATAGTGCTACTTCTCATACGTAGGTATCTCTATGCTCTCAGGGCTAAATGCCCTCGTAAAAGTCCATAGTGCTACTTCTCATACGTAGGTATCTCTCTTAATCGAGTAATCTACTCCTCCATTCTATGCACCCAGTTGGTTAGTCATTATTCTGACTAGCTTAGAAATCTCTTCGATAAGGGTGACATGCCATTGTTCTAACACAAGTCAAACATCCATCCAAATTGGGCCTTCGATATTTCCATGAAGCATTGCTATGGGGCTAGTAGACATAATGCTCTCCTAGCAAGGTAAAAACATTATTGGAATAACCCTAAAAGCTAACCACTAACTTTGGGTTACGATTTTTTGTAGTATAACTTTATCTTATTCAAGTCTCCTTATTGCTCTACATACTCGCTTTAAACTTAGTCATTATAGTGCTTTTAACAAGATTGGTACCTTGGAGAGTGTCCTCCATTATCTCCTAGTGGTTTAACCAAGACATCGCATCTCTAGTCCAAACTTTTTGAACATTGAGTGACTTATATTGATGTTTGAAATAGTGATAGGAATCATCTCATTTTTCATGCTAGTGAGTTTGTGCTTTTACATTCAGTACCTGATCATAACCTTACTCTTAATGGGTGGAAGTTAATTTGAAAAGGACATTTGGTGAAGGTATCTTGAACGCACTTTCTAGGTTATTTATTATAAAGTGCTTCAATATTTGCATGATTCCTCCAAGTTTCCTTCGAAAGACCACATTCTCAAACCTCACAACCATATAGTCATTGGGGTAGTAATGGTAACAAAGAACACCACCTTTTTTGTTTCCCATAGCCAAAATTTTGCAACTTTATAGTGGTTTGTTCTCAAGATCCAAACAAAATTTTCAATCTCCATAATTCTTTTCTTAACAATGTAGTTCCAATTTAGCTTGTGATGAAATTAGTTCCAAGTTCCAACAAACTTCGTAAAAATTGATTTCTTCCAAGTTGCTATTATCACAGCAAAATTAGGGTATGTAATTTGTTTTGATTATTTACTCTATATTTACTATTTACAGACATCTTAAAGTTGGTATAAATTTTTTAAAGAATTTTAAGTCGCTTGTCAAGATTAAAGAAACTCCTTGTTGAAAGGACAATATGATCTGCACAATGTGCATCCTTCTAGGCAAGTCTCTAACTTAGCAATATAACTACCAAAATTAGGAGGCAATATAGGACAACCTTGCTTAACCCCTATACTACAATTGATATCCTTTGACCAACCCTCGTTACTTGTAAACTTGGCAATGACCCCTTCTTGTATAACATTATCCCAATAGTTTTCAACCCAAAAGGAATCCCATTATCTTCTAGCATCTTCCAGATGTTATTTATAGGGATTTTTGTCAATTGCTTTTTTGAAATCAACAAAACAAAGGATATTAATCTTCTTGTTTTGACAATCTTCATCTATAATCTTAAGAGTAATGAGGTGGTCTAAAGTCAAATGATAGCTTTGAAAACCAACTTGGTGGTTTGAAGTCAAATGGTAACTTTGAAAATCAACTTGCCCCTAAGCTCTCTATATAATACCACTATAATGGCAAAAGCATACAAAGATTAAGACAAAGGGATAGAAAGTAAGAAGTGAAGGAAAAGGGGACATGCATAAAAAATGGAAGATTTCTCACTAGAAATAATGTTATTAATGGGAGACAATTATGTAAAACATTGTTTCTGACCCAAAACTTCAAAATATCAAGTTGTAAATCCTAGTATGATTGTATTTCTATGATGCATAGTGGTTGAATTGTGTATTTATATTCTCCCACAGATATTTGGTTTTGTGATTGAAGCAAGAAAATAAGGCAATGAAATACAATTTATAGATATGGCTATATTTTAATTTAATATATGAAACTAGAGAGTCATATTTGAAGTTTATCCAATGATACTTATTAATATCTATGAAACCCGAGTATTGCTTGTACCTAGAATGGTTTTTCCAGTTTGAAAATTGCATGGGATGTCAGAATGGTTTCAGTTGGTTTTGATGGGCCTAGGATTGCCTCGGTGGTTTCCATTGGTTTTTGGAAATTGTTGAACAGTTTCCTAAGGATTTTTGGAAATGGCAAGTGTTGTAAACACCCTTTTTTAAGAATTAGGAATTCGAAAAAGGAAAAAACCTTCCAACTTAACCCATCCCCATTAATCCTAAACTACACAATAAAATTTAACCAACATGAAAACTGCACTGGGAATTAGCTAATGAACTTAATGAGGGCAAAATAACAACCAAGGGGAGGAATTTTTGTACAGCAATGCAGGGAAAGCAATATGAAAGAGGTGCAGTTTCTTAGGGGGTACATTCAATTTAGATGAGGGCATTGTTTTTTCATATGGATAGCAATTTATGTAGAATTTGTTGGAAGATTTTAGATGTAAGAGAGATTTGAAAATTAGAATAAGGCACAATCATTTAAAGTGTTAATCATCCTATGCTTCAACTCTTAACCAAGTACAAAAGTGGACCCAACCTATTTGACCATGGTGCATGATCCATATGACCAAGTTGCATAATGCATTTATTATTGGTCGTGACAACAACATTAAGGTTGTGGTTTGCCTTGGTTCTTATGCACAACAAATTGCAGGGGATGCACAACTAGGTAGGGGAGCAGAGTGCACATGCATGCTTCAATTTTTAAGCATATTTTTAGTTTTGCTACCATCAATGAAGTCCAATTTACAATTGTTGCAAATTTAGCAATTTCCAATTTGCTTCAGTTCAACTTTCAGTGTAGTTCAACTTTAGAACGCACGATTGATCTATTCTCAAACAAGGAATTGACCCCTAGGTTTCTTAAGGTGTTCACATGCGTAAATATTCCAGTTTAGGTAGAGGGAATAGTTCCTAAGTGAGAGGATGCATGCTTTAGTTCATCTCCTAGTTGAGGCACACTTGGCACAATTATCCATTTAGCTAGGTGATTAAATTACGATTAGGTTTTAATGGAATCACCTTGAGCACTTTATGCATGTGATCAGATATATTATATCTTCCCATGTTTCCAACTCTATAAAGATGTAGCTTGCATCATTGTGTTAGCCAATGGAGATGCATGGCACACCATAGAGTCTAATAGTTGGTTAGCGAGTTTAAGGTTTTGAGCAAGTGCAGTATATTTTTTCTTTTTTCTTTTTGTATTCAATTGAAGACATAGTTGATTGAGAGTTAAAATTTGTGTACTTGCTATTATTATGTTATTGTAGCATGTGCTTATAGATTCTAGGATTTGAAGAATTTCTATTGTGATAGTTATTCAACTTTAAAGTTACCTAGGGTTTTTAGGATTATGCTTGAACCTTGGGAGTGGAGCATCCCAAGAGTGTCTGTTATATATATATATATATATATTATTGCATTTATATTAATAAAAAATCTGCATAACGGCAAATTAATTGTAGAATATATGAAAACATGCATATTTGTACATTACTGAAGGTAGAAATGGCATCCACAATTACCGGTGATTAATCACTCAAGCATGCTAGAATCTAGATTATAGCAATTACTAAACATAAAATTTCTAAGCCATATAATAGTAAAGTAGACCATTTACTCGTGGAATGAAATAGGTTATCTAGAAATTGTGAATATTAACATGACAAAATAGTTATGTTTACAAAATAGGCCATCTGCACACTAAGGTATGAAGACCAAAAGGTCCTAAACAATAAACTGAGCTAGTTGTTAAATACTGCTATGAATCTATCATCTATTTTATATCTAGCATAAAGTCTATATGATATATGTTTGAAGAAGTGTTCACCACTTGTGAAAGCACCCATGTTGCCAAATGTTGTAGCTATGGGGTGGCACCACCATGCATGAACACCACTCCTTGACAAGTAATGTTTCAACATTACTTATATCAGAATCCTCATCATTAACATCATCAGTTGACTCTACCCAATTTTGAATCAACTGCGTAATTCAAGCCTTAAAATATGCCAGTAAAAAGCTTAAAATGCCCGATCAATGATTTTGGTTTGAGTGAAGGGTGCATCTTTACTAAGGCAATGACAAAGGAGTTCAACAATCAACACCATCAACATTCGGGTACATATAGGGTTTGGTGCTCTTGATTATTTGCCAATCACATACCCTCATATGTGATAAAATCCGATAAAAATGCTTCAATCGCATCAATCCTGACAATTGTTAGGTTCACTAAATTTTGAGTGGAATATAAAATTCTATTTTCTCCATATTTAAGTATGATGACATTGGAACCACTCTCAAACATCTTGCAACTATTAATTGTAATGCTTGAACCTTGGGAGTGGAGCATCCCAAGAGTGTCTGTTTTATATATATATATATATATATATATATATATATATATATATTATTGCATTTATATTAATAAAAAACCTGCATAACGGCAAATTAATTGTAGAATATATGAAAACATGCATATTTGTACATTAATGAAGGTAGAAATGGCATCCACAATTACCGGTGATTAATCACTCAAGCATGCTAGAATCTAGATTATAGCAATTACTAAACATACAAATTTCTAAGCCGTATAATAGTAAAGTAGACCATTTACTCGTGGAATGAAATAGGTTATCTAGAAATTGTGAATATTAACATGACAAAATAGTTATGTTTACAAAATAGGCCTTCTGCACACTAAGGTATGAAGACCAAAAGGTCCTAAACAATAAACTGAGCTAGTTGTTAAATACTGCTATGAATCTATCATCTATTTTATATCTAGCATAAAGTCTATATGATATATGTATGAAGAAGTGTTCACCACTTGTGAAAGCACCCATGTTGCCTAATGTTGTAGCTATGGGGTGGCACCACCATGCATGAACACCACTCCTTGACAAGTAATGTTTCAACATTACTTATATCAGAATCCTCATCATTAACATCATCAGTTGACTCTACCCAATTTTGAATCAACTGCGTAATTCAAGCCTTAAAATATGTCAGTAAAAAGCTTAAAATGCCCGATCAATGATTTTGGTTTGAGTGAAGGGTGCATCTTTACTAAGGCAATGACAAAGGAGTTCAACAATCAACACCATCAACATTCGGGTACATATAGGGTTTGGTGCTCTTGATTATTTGCCAATCACATACCCTCATATGCGATAAAATCCGATAAAAATGCTTCAATCGCATCAATCCTGAGAATTGTTAAGTTTACTAAATTTTGAGTGGAATATAAAATTCTATTTTCTCCATATTTAAGTATGATGACATTGGAACCACTCTCAAACATCTTGCAACTATTAATTGTAATGCTAGAATTTTAAGTAAGGGAAGGTTATGTATCAAATTCATCTAGAGTGTGTTCTTGAATTTTGGGAGTGTGCTCCTAGGGAGCACTCCATAGATGCTCTGCGCAAAGTGGTTACTCGGGAGGGGGTGGGGGGGTGAGGTTGGTCCTTGCTACACTGGTCTTGTTTACTACATGCAAAAGCCCATGTAGTGAAAGCTTGGGATGATATTCCCAAGGACATGACAACAATTTTGAGTTTGCATTGTGAAAGATGTCATAATTTGTCTTGAACAAAGATGATGAAGTTGATTTGGATTAGGGTGTTGGAGAAGCCAGGTCGCAATATTTACATTTGCTTTATATTAATGACAAGCATTGGTGAATAAAAATTGACCAACCACCATCCATGGTGGACACAAACAACATCACTAAATTTGAGCAGGAAGAAGATACAAATGCGAATTCCTTTTAGTGTTGCATGTTCAAAAAGTGCTGAAAGCGAATCATATATACAACACAAGGATTCAAACCCCATCATCATGATGAACTAAAAACAACCTTTATTGATAGGGCTTTGAGTAGAGTGCAACAAATAATGATTGGGCATAAACAAACTTGTAAGTTTGGTTGTTTGAACAAAATGGATAATTGGATGGACATGAGATGTCATTTTCTTGTTCAACATAATTGTGAACTCTTTTGAATGTTTTTACTTGAATGCAATGCATTGCATTAGAAAGAATGACACAATTTTCCAATATGAGATTCACAGAGACATTGTTGACGAGGTTGGAGCATTAAACATAGTTTAGGAGGTCATAGATGCATCACCTATTTGTAGTTCTATAGTTGGTGCACTATTATTAACAGTTATTTTGCATCCCGTGTTAGTGCATGCATAATACTATGTTGAAAGTTACAAGAATAATCAATTGGGTTGTCAAGAAACCTACAGGTTAGGTCTGTACAAATGTATATTTGTAATCCTTGGTTTTGTTTTATCATATACAAGGGTTCATGCTTGGAGTTGTTGAATCCAATAGGACAAGGTGTGCTTCTTATTTTATTTTGATTCAATGCATGATGCAATCATCAATGTAAATAAGCAATATGCACTATATATATATATATATAATTGGAGACTGGTAAAAGGTCCAAGAATATGTGGTTGACAAGACACAATGTGAGGACTTCGGCCATAGAATGGCCTTTAATCCTATGTTGCACAAGTTTTTCGAACATGAGAATGTTTGGAAATTGGAATGCATGGACAACTGCAATGCTGACACGTTTGTATGGACTGACTAGAAGTTTTGCCTAACTTTCCATGAAAAAGACAGGTTGGGAGAAACAATAATATATATTAAAAAATAAAATGCACATTTAAAGTAAAAAATAAAGAAAAATAGGGGAGTCACACACATTAGGGGGCTACCTAATGCTCTTTTATTTTTGATTTTTTCGAGGAAAATCCAGGCAGATCCACCCGAAGGGATCACATTCTGCCAGCCAAACTAATGTGAGCCTAACCTCGAGGAGAAACCTTGAGGGCATCGAGGAGAATTGACCCTGTGACCTCCCAATGGCGAGGTGCTTTAGCAACAGGCGCTATGTAATGCTCTTTGAAACATGTTTGACCATTAATATCTATTAATGTTAAAAGGGCCAGATATTAATATGCATAAAACTAGTATTAATATAAAACAATGTGTATAATATTAATATTATAACATGAAGGTTGAAGCAGTACAAAATCATAATGGGATATCTTTAATTCATACTATGTCTTGTTCCAATCATCTAACTTTTTTTTTTTTGGTATTTGTAAATGCTTTTGTTTATTCCGCGGGGACCTATGAATCCTGAGCTGCATTAAGATGGTATATATTGCGTTTTCTCCTAAACAGGTCCTTCAGGGAGGTTGAAAGTGGTTCTCCACAAAGAAAGGCCATGAATTCCAGCGATTCACCTTTAGCCATGTTCACCCTTGTGATTATCTAATGGTTTTTTTTTGGTTTATATTTTTATATATTTTTCAATTTTATAAATAAATTTGTATCTAGAGGAATAAAAAACTCGGCTGGTCTCGTACTCGCGTGACACAGGGTCAATTCCAACCGCTCTCACTATAACCTCTAGGTGCCTACGTATTCCTCTTCTGCAGGCACAGGTGAATCGGGAGATTTGAACCTCGAACCTCTTCGTACATAACACTTAATTTTCACGGTCACCGCCAATTGAGCTACTGCTGGGGGCTTGTGATTATCTAATGTTATTTAAATTTTATATTTTAATTTATTGAAAAAAGTTGAATTCTATGCATTTTTCAATTGTTTGTTGATTTTTTGCTGAGTTTCTTTCCGAGTCAATGAATTCAGACCTGTAATGCTGGTCCCACCTATAGATGATGTGGAAGTAAAAGAAGGATTTTTTGAAGCTTTATCAAAATATATCTTTAAGAAGAGGCTATTTTCTTTTCTTTGTTTTGTTGGGGAATGAGCTTGTGTCTAGTTTAGCAGAGGAGGATAGAACAAAATGGCCTGAACAGACTCAGCTAGTTGGTGGATGATGTACAGACATCAAGCCTCAGAGATTCAGTGGTTGGTTATTAAATTCTTCTCTTAAGGTTCCAACTCCTTTGCATGTATGGGGAATTAGTGCACACATCCTTTTATTTGCTCTGTGATGAGGAATAGGCGACGACTTATAAAGAGGTTAGAAAGATTTGGTCATTTGTAGGGACTAGCAGTTTGTAAGGATGTTCATGTAGCAGATGCATGACAGGTTGCCAACAGAGATATACTGTTTACCTGACAATAGATGAGGAAGTTCATTAGTTACCACTATTAGATGATGATAGATGTTCTTGATATAGATTGTCCACTTGAATGTAGCTTTGCATTGGACTGCTACCTCTTGCTTCATTTCTTTTTAATCTTTTAAATGTTGTCATTTGTTATGTCTCTATTATGCATGCCAAAACTGTGTTATCCTTTTCTTACTGTGCATTATGGACATGAATATGAAAATCTCAAATTTTAATTTGGCAATACAAAATCATACGCTTTTAGATTCAAGCTTTTGAATTATGTACTAATGCTTCATGTCTAATGGAAGTTTCCTCTCCATTTCCAGAAACCCATGTCCTGCTGTTTCCCCCCATTTCAATTGTTTCCTAACTCAAATTCTCATGCCGTTACTGGACCCCAGCCTTTTCCATTTCTGGATACTTGTTTTCTGACATTTTCCATTTTCTTACTGGGATTCATGGGATACATTGTTGTAGATCCATCTCATCCGGTTTCTTGTAAAATTGTAAAATAACTTTTGTATATTTTTTTCACAGATATGCATATGGATTTACTCTTGGTGGAGCCCTAGTCCAGTTGTTGAGATCCTCTCCAAGTTATTCTTTGCAGGTGGGGCACTTCCCTTTTGAGGAAAGTGAACTGTATAGATCCTAAGGCTCCCTAGCCAATTAGTCACTTGGTCACATTTAGCAAGGAAAGAGGTGCCTAGATGCAGGACGGGTTTACCAAAGACATTTATTTACCTTCTAATATTCTATTGATACTTTATTTTGTTTTCAGGTGTCTCCTTCTTTGCAGCGTTGGGGTTTTTACTTTATGGTGGCAGGTAAAGCTTTCGAAGATTTAGTAATAAACTGCACAGGTTTCCAAAGGTTTGGGAATGGGAAGGTGCATGGTTTTACCATTTTTTCTTGTTTGGAAATATAGGCTTATAGCTGCTACAAGATTCATTCTTTCTTGTGACTATTGACAGACTGTTCTTCATGCTTCGACGTTTTCCAGTTGAATCAACAGGGCGCAGAAAGAAGTTGCAAGAGGTATAAGTATACACTGGAGTTCAGTAATTTGGTAGTGTTAAGACAGATTATTTTACTATTTGACGTTGTATGAGGTATTCAAAAGCAAGCATATTTCATGTGCAATGTTTTCTAGGTCTGTTTCTCACCTAGAAATTACATTTATTTCTACTACAGGTCGGCTATGTTACTACAATCTGCTTTACTTGTTTTTTCATAAGATGCGTCATGGTAAGTTTCTTACTTTCTGTAGATCTGTTATAATGACCTTAACCCAGGCAATATTGAAGTTTTAACATGGTTTTGTTCTGTTACAGTTTCCATGGAATATTATATAGCAACATCTAGAATAGAGCATACATCTGATATTTTGTAATTTTTGCCTCCACCCCTTATCATTACATTATTGCCTAGGCAGTTCTGATCTGTTTTGGCTGGTAAAACAGATGTTTTTCTCTGCATTTGACAAAGGTGCAAACCTTGATGTTTTGGATCATCCGATCTTGAACTTCATGTATTACTTGGTGAGCTAAAAAAATTCAGTATTTGGTTCTTTTCTGAATGCTAGTGTCCAGTTTTTTTGGCTTGGGATTGGAACATCAGTCACTTACTAGTCAGGTATGATGTATTTGATGAAACAGATAGTGGAAATAGTTCCATCTTCACTTGTTCTCATAATACTACGGAAATTGCCTCCAAAGCGTGGTACAGCTCATTATCATCCAATCCGTTGAAGTCGCAAAAGGTTTCAAGGAAAACAGACAGTGTCCTGATCATTTGCGAACATCCATATGCCAGTGCATATTATCAAGATCATGATGCAGAGTTCTGAAACTATACAGCAGTATGCTTAATGGTTGGGATGCACTTTCTATTGCTATTTTGGCCATCATGGCTTGAATGGAAGGTTTTAGCAATCATGGTCCTTAAGTTTGCTATTGTAAAGTGATTGTGTCTTGTTAATAGAGGATATTATGTATTCTATTAAGATCGGCAAGGGTTTCTTTCTCTTGAAGTTAGTATCCTAGTTTGAGCCCTGCACTGTATATTTTTCAAGGATTTTGTGTTGCCTTTAAATTAGTCTGAATGCCTGAAAAGTTAAATTGCATTTTCTCCTGTTTGAAGAAAAGATAGGTAGATAATAGTTCTAGTAATTAGTCTTACTGATGTTCTCCCTACAGTTTCTATGTTCACAAGCTACATTTCAATTTGGTCTTTTGTGAGCTGGTGTATCAGGTTTCAGACTCCAGCTGTGTCAATGCTTGCACAAACATATCCCAGCCTGCATGTAATTAACTTCCCTTATCAGGCTATTCGGCTGAATGCTGTCATGATTCTATGGTAACTTATATGTTGGCAATCTGAAATTTTCATATTCCAATTTGCAAAAATGGAGTTACAAATATGTAGTGTATGGATCTCTCTGTGGGCTTTTCTTGGTTGAGAGTTTAGATTCTTTTCCCATGCTAATTTTAAGGTTTACCTGGGTTATAATCTGCAGTTGGCCTAATATCTCGTAACACCTCTCAACTATAGAGAGAACCCCAAAGGGACATCCCAGATGAAAATAGTTGGCATGTAAACCAATATTGCTCTGAGATTGTTAACATTTTGGATACTCTTTGAACCTGATATCTATAACACAGTTTCAAAGCTGATATCTGAGATTGTTAACATTTTGGATACTCTTTGAACCTGATATCTATAACACAGTTTCAAAGCTGATATCTGTAGAACATGTAAACCAATATTGCTCTGAGATTGTTAACATTTTGGATACTCTTTGAACCTAATATCTATAACACAGTTTCAAAGCTGATATCTGTAGAAATATAATAGAATGACTACTGTGACAGGCATGGAATTTTGGGGATTGTTTTGTAGCCTTCGCTGTGATGCTTGCTTAAACCTGAGGGAATATTTCACTATTCACTGTATGTCCAATTATTCTGTCTTCTCCCTATTGTATTACTTCGGGTTGACTTGCAACTGCGAATGAAATCTTTTTTATTCTGTCTTTTCCCTGTTGTATTACTTCTGGTTGACTTGCAACTGCGAATGAAATATTTTTTATTCTGTCTTTTCCCTATTGTGTTACTTCGGGTTGACCTGCAACTGTGAATGAAATATTTTTATGCTCCGTATTCTTCTATATGGTATTTTTCAACTCATTTGAGGGCAGCTTTGATTTGCAGCCATCACATGTTAAGCCTGGAAGGAATGAACTTTGTTAAATGCCAAATTGGTTGGCAAAGCTATGCATTTTATCCATACATGTTGGGACAATGTCATTGAGAGATCATACAATGGAATTAGCTCTAGTCAGAGGTAGCTTTGATCATTGAGAAGTTGGTTTCAGGGGAATAATGGGGTGGCTGAGTATAAGGTAGGCGCTTCAACCCACATATCTACTAAACTTAGTAGATATTATAAAACTTAAAAATCATATGGATGGTGTGGGTCATGCCTGCGAGCAATCGCAAACTCGACCTTGTCCCTAATATTGGTCTGATCACATAGATGCAAGATTGACTGATGGGAGTTCTCAACATTTTAAATCGAGGTGATTTGCATTGTTAGCGTCTCAATGTTCTTCATGATTGCAAGGGAGGGCTTTTAAATTCGAGCTCAAGGATTTTATTTTCATTGATCAGCTTTGATGCTTTGGGGATCTATGGAATCCACCCAAGAAGCAACGAGAGCTTTCCATTACGCTTTTTTCTTTCAGTTCTATTTATTATAAATAAGATTGTCATATCTCCAAACAAGCAATATATGTGCTTTTGTGAGAGTTTTAACATTGGTTTTCTCAATATTGAAGCCTGAAGATCATATATATGGTTTATGTTAGTCATTAGTTTACCTCAAGCATCATGAATTTTGTGGCAAAACGTAGACAAAGTTGAAGCAACTTGTGATACAAATGGTGGTTTAGGGATTTTTATTCTTTTACGATAAATCATATGCTTGAATGTTTTTTATAGCTTTATATAGCCTTAGTGGCGAGCTTTGTGCAATAAGGTGAAAATTTGGTGCCACAAGAGTACTGGAAATGAGAAATGAGAAAATTGAGGCATATGCTGATAGGCAATCTTGTCATTTTGACTTTTCTCAAATTTACAATAGAGGTACTTTTAAATCACGTAGGAATCCAATCTCTTTTCTTTCGTAACACATAAGAATGTCTATATTTATAAGGCATGGGTAGAGTTGGAACTAAGTTCCAAGACTTGTTAGCTAAATGTTGGATTGTTTGGTGGGAAGTTGTGTAAAATATCAAGTGGTTGAAAGGCTTCAGAGAACAAGTTCTAAAATATTCCAGTGTGCAAACCTCCCATGCCATGACAAGAACATGATTCCAGTGTGCAAACTTCCCATGCCATGGCAAGAACATGATGACTTTAGTGTAGGGTTACACATTTAAAGATTACAAAAGTGTGCAAACTTCCCATGCGATGACAAGGACATGGATGGCCAAAAGGTGTAAGTCTAGAAATGGGCGATGGGCTTTATTGCTTTCAAATCATAAATTAAACAAAACATCATAATCACAAAGATGAGCATTATTGCTGCAAATTCAGAATTTAAACAAAACATCATAATCATAACATTTGAGAAAATTTCAATAGGTTTTAGCACATTAACCACTCTAGAACATTTTGAATGTACATGAAACATGGATGATGTTCAACTAAAACAAACTCACACCTTAATACAACTATGTATGTGAGACGATCCACACTAAAACTACCACAGTAAGCTGTAAGTTTAAAGGTCACATGCATATTCATTCCTAGAGTATCAACAACAACACAGTAGGAAAGTGGAGTCACAATAAGTGTGCAGTGATAATCGAAACGATCATTTTTTGTGTTATTAAAGGTACAATTCAAAGACTAAGATGTGGTTAGGTCGTTCTGGTAACAAAGTAAATTTGGCACTATAAATAATTTAATTTAGAGAATTTATAATACATTGCTTCAAAATAATGCAATGTGTCAGGAAGGAGAGAATTTATAATACGTTGCTCCAAAATAATGCAATGTGTCAATGTGTCAAGAAGGACAGAATTTATAATACGTTGCTCCAAAATAATGCAATGTGTCAAGGAGAGAATTTATAATACTTTGCTCCAAAATAATGAAATGTGTCAAGGAGAGAATTTATAATACTTTGCTCCAAAATAATGAAATGTGTCAAGAAGGAAAAGTTAAAATGGACCATCAACAAATTAATCTACGAAGAAAGAGAATAAAAAAGTTGAATGGGCACAACACTTGCCTCCTCTTCCCTCTGATTTCCATGACCATTAGTATCTTAGTAGTCATCTAATAATCGATACATATATGTGTCATATTCATTAATTAGGTTTAATATGCATTAAACAATTTCCATGTGACTTGAGACACCACTTTTTAATTTAAAGTTGTGATATCACTTGTGTACAAAGTTTCACTCTTGATAAAATTCTATTATTCAAAATCTTGATCCATTGGTTTCTCTCTCTTTTTCTGTGTTTGTGTAGGGACTTATTCATATGAAATGGTTCACAGTTATTCTTATAGCTCTATTCTTTTAAGAAATCTTGGTTGTTATAGGTACATAACGAAAGTCTAAATCAATTTAGTATCAGAGTAATGTTCAAACCCAACTAGAGATTGAATGATTTAAACAAAGAGTCAACTTCAAACAATTGATGAACAATTTCATTAAAAGTTTTCAACTCAAAAAATCAACGAACTACTAAGAAATCTAGCTAAATAACAATCCATAAGAAAAGCAAACCAAATTTTGAAGTTGAGCCTTCCATGAGGCTCAACTAATACACTTCGAAGAATCATGAGGCCTTATATGGTCAATTAGACCACTAACCAAACTACTAACCTAAGTAGCAACAAAACTTATATCCAACACATTTACACACATAATAGCCCTCTAGGGGATAATGGTCAACAAGAAGTTGGGAATTAAATAGCACATAATAGCCCTATAGGGGATAATGGTCAACAAGAAGTTGGGAATTAAATAGCACACAGTCCCATTATTGGATGTGAAACTATTTCATAGAAATTTGGACACCAAGAAGCAAAACAACTGACAAATGTCTAACTTTCCTTGCCATGGGTATATAAACATACAAAAAACTATTTCTTGCTCAACTAAAGATAATTATACAAGCACCATTGGAATTTTTGTGTGACTAGTAAGAGTTCCCATATTTAGTTTGTGTGACTAGGAAGAGTTCCCATATTTAGTTGGGAAAAGTTAGAGAGGGTAAACATTTTATTTTCATGGGTATCAAAGAGTGTAGAGTTTAATGGAAATACCTCTAACAAATATTGAGACAATAAGCATTATAGTGCATTTTAAAGTCACACAAATTCACCATCTATTTAGAAGTGGATGAGAAGGAAGAAGACACAATTCTATAATATGGGGGTATGTTGCATAATTATATTTACAAAGAATTGCCATTATTTGAGGCTATATGCTATACAACGCATGCAGCAAGGCTTTGTACATAAAGTGAAGAGGCTTTGCAGTAAACATGTACATGCTTACATTTTCACAATCCTTGGTTGCACCTAATTGCTTGTGGAAAGTAGTGCTATTTCCATAGAGTAACCACACATTACAATGAGAAATGCAAGTTGCATTGTTAGAGCACACAAATTGAAGAATAGCCATTGACTATGCATTTCATTAATAAGATACAAATATAAATACATTTTCACAATCCTTGGTGGCACTTAATTGCTTGTGGAAAGTAGTACTATTTCCATCGAGTAACCACATATTACAATGAGAAATGCAAGTTGTAATGTTAGAGCACACAAATTGAAGAATAACCATTGACTCTGCATTTCATTAATAAGATACAAATATAAATACAATATCTTGTGACCCTTGGTTTCATCTTCCAAGAGGTCTTTTGGACACCTGAAGATTATTCAAGTTCACTTTTGGCTTTTCATCTTTCTTTCAAATGAATAAAATACATATTTAACATAATCCCTAAGGATTAGGTTTCCAACATACTCACTTAATATGAAGGGGTGTACGTGAGTCTAAGAAGCGAGTTGAAAGCTCGAAGTGGACAATAACCAATGGTTGAATGTCCTCTTTGAATTTAGTGGTTTAAAGAACACCTCAAACCAAATGGGTAACACAATTCGAAGTCTTCTACTAAATGGTGCTTTAATGTTGATAACCGACTTCAGAACTAGGTTTGAAGCAATTTGCAAAATAATACCTAATTTTGCTAGAAGTCGATGTCTTTTGCGAAATGGAAGTGCTCTCTGATGGTGGTTTAAAGATGGCAACAAATTGTTGTCTAATAGAAGTAGTTAATCTCTATCAAGGGGCAGTAGACAGCTGACCATAAAGTTTAGTCTAGTAGAAATAATAAATTTTCTATGGAGTGGTGGTTTAAAGAAGACCACAAACCAAATGCTGGTTTTCGAATGACCACAAATCAAACCATGCTCATTGAACATGGCCATGTCTCTAGTTACAACTTTAACTTTGAATCTGGTGGGAATTTGCTCTAGGATTTGACTACTAGCTCTGTGTAGGTTTTAACCCCGTACAATTCATTGCTGCAAACAAATTCTTAATAAAACAGAAAAGATGCAATGACAAACACACAATATTTTATTTTATTTTATTTTTATTTTTATTTATTTATTATTATTATTATTTAATTAATTAAATCTTGACCTTGGAAACCCAAAACCAAGAAAACCAACAAGCTTTTTCAATATATATCCTTCTATAGAATAATACAATACATATTCCGTGGCATCCATGAACCACTAATCCATTTACCTTGGATTAGAATACAACCGTAGTTCCTTAATCGAAACTACAAAACCATGGGCAAAACCATCATCATATCACAAGACCGCTTCTAACAAAAATCTTGTGCCGAAAATTGCCAAAAAAGGATGTAGAAAACGACCTTTTTTTTTGGGTGGGGTAGAGGCACTGCCCCAAAACCCCATGCAAGGGGGCTTCTACTCAACTACGAACACCCCAAATAGGGGAGACTTTCGCCCCCCGCCCCCTCGTCGTGAGCCCCCTGCTACGCATCGCATATTGTACAACGCGTGGGGATAATCATGCAAAAAAATATAACACATACCCAACACTTTGGTTTTGGTTGTGGCTCAGGCTTGTTTGTTTTTGCTTGATTGATAAGAATTTGAAACTTGAAGTTGAATATCAATTCTCCCCTGTCAGATATAACAGATATAATGTGAGAAGATGGAAATATTTTTGTTACAAGATGTGTTGAAGCTCGAGAATGAATTTTTTGGTAGATTAATATATCTTCTTGACCATTGCCAAGAAATGATCCATCCAAGGTGAATCTTTACCCTTGTAGGGTTTTTTATGTCTGGAAAATATATCTAAATGATGATTATGCTTTCCAAAATGCATACAAGGATGAAGATAAAAACACCGATCTTTCACATGGCCAACTTGATGACAATGTTGACACTTGGGTATTTGATGTGGGAGTGGAGTGGACAAAGATTAATTTTCTTGAAAGAACTCATGCTTTGGAATTACACTCGTTTGGAGTTTGAGAGGTCACTTCCTTTTTGTATTCAAGATTGGTTTTGTGTTGCTTGTTGATGCCTTATTTGTTGGAGAATCAAGTAGGGCATCTATTTAAACAATTCTCCTTATCCTTGATAAAAAAATTAAGAACTCATGTTAGCTTCTTATTATTCTTAGTTATATTATTTTCATCAAACAATTATCAAGAGCATAAACCATGAAAAACATAGAAGACAATAGACACAAGGTATAGGCTCCAAGCCAGAGTAAAACCCCTCCAAGTACCAAGTTAACCATCCAATATTTCCTTCTTAAAACAAGCTCAAGTCAACAAGTTCAATGAAAGTCAAATTTCAAGATTTCTGGTCAAAGCAGAGTTTCAATCCTCTATTTCAGACATGTAGTTTGGACCTACAATTTTTGGCCTCCTAGCAGCTGCAGAAACCCTAATTTTCACACGTGTGAGAGAATCCAAGCACAAGGTCAATTTTTCTTCCTTCTTTTTGACTTTCTCTTACTTCCTTAACCTTCATTCTTCTTGCTTCTCTTTTCTTTCTTGAGATCAAACTTCTGAAGTGTTTCCAAATGAGTCGAACACTCTTCCTTTATATAGCCTTCTCATGAGGTCAAATATGCCTCTCCTAGGCTAACTTTTCACTGGTGGGGCCAGCTTGGTCTTGAACGTCAATTTGATTTCTAGACTAAAAAATAATATCTTCTACATGTTACAACTTGCCCAAATGGGTCTTATACAAATGATAATGACTATCTTGACTCATGACAAATGTTCTTTTGACTTGAAAAACCCCATAAGCATAAACTGTATGCTTGACCTAATTGACCAATCAAATGGAACATGAAACCATGCTTGAAAATGATTTTTTTCTTTATTCTTTTGTTTGTTACATAATATATACATAATGACATAAATACAATGACAATTATGAAGACCAAAACTAGTTACATTTTCCAACACTCCCTCTTAACCAGGGAGGTATTCATAATAGTACAACTAGTACAAGGATTCTCTCAAACTGAAATATTCTCATAAGAAGAGTTAGATTGATGAACCATATTTAATCATCAACATCATAACCAACACTATCAACATAGTAGGGCCTTAACTGACAAGCTCTTCTTATATCAGAGCATAATGTTGGGAGGCTTTACGTGAGACACTACACTACCTCTTAAGGCACATATCCCATATGGATGTTCACTAGGTATGTCCTTTTAGGAATATTCTTATCTTGGATCACCCATCCCCAAAAAATATCAATCCTCTTTAACCACTCTTGTCTTGGATACATGTCTAATTCTCAAAGAGTGTCGGTTAAATTCCTATCTTGGGTTATATATCCTCAAGGAATATCATCTCACATGCTTATCCAATCCTCTATTCTCCTTCTTAGTGCCTTCACTAAGGCTTACGACTATTAGATTTGGTCTAGTGCATGACACATGGAGAATATGATGTATAACATCACTCCCTCTCATCTAGAGAGGAGATGTTTATTCCCTCTTGATCAAGGAATAAATCCTTGCTCCTTAAATCTTTAAAGAGACTTCTAGCTCTCTCTCAAACGTAGAGGAGATTGCTTACTTCCTTTTAATTGGAAAGTCAAGTTATTTAGCGCGTCTTCATCAATACATCAACTACTTCATGGATACCTTCAAGTAGTTGCATGGCTCCTCCTTCCCTTTGCATGTCATCACATTGAGATTTTGTAATGGAGCCAAAATTTCTTCAAATTGTGACAACATTCAGGCCATCAACCTTTCATATCACTTTCCTCTAGTCACCATCAACAAAGGCATTATATTGAGCCAATCAAGGTAGAGCTAATCATTGCTTCCTTTAAACATGAAATTGATCTTCATTGTCATCGAAACATCATGTTATCTATTTTGTATAGCTACCTACTTCGGATGATGTAGACATCTTGACCATATATCCCTCCAAGGATTATCAAAGGCACCCACTCAATCCATGTATTTATTGAATTGAGTTCAAAACACACCATTTTAGATACACTGCCATTATGTATTTCTGCAACATTCTTCCAGGTAGAAAAACCATATATCGACCAGATAACCAATACCAAAACATCAATATCATAATTACCTCAACATGATGGCATTTTGTCAAAAAATCAGATCTGTTTTACTTAATTCCCTTGAGATTAGCATCCTTTTGCATGGTGTATCTTCATATTGTATAAGAATCCTTCTCAATGTTTTCACTTTTAATCGAAATGCCCATGGAGCAAGCTGCAATATCTTCTTTCTTGGAGTTGTCATTATCAACTCTCTTTCTTTAGTTGACCATATTTGATGTTGATCAATATCATCATGTCTAATTCATGCTATCTAATGGAAGAGTCTTGAGCCATTCCCAAACATACCAAACTTCTTTTTTCCGAGTATTGAGTAATCATATGAAAGAATTTCAAGCACATTCTTACGACCAACTCTTTCTGCAAAATTCATGTAGCAATGATTTCTACCTTCTAGAGAAGAGTTACGAAAGACATGCATACCTTTTTTTTTCATATAATCATCTATCCATCCTTCCTTTGAATGAGCTTGCTTTATCGAAGATAAACTTTCCTTCATAAGAGGAGAAAGACTTCAATTCTGCCTTTTAGACTGCAACTTGACCATCATCATCCCTTCATCCTTCAAGACTATTGTTAGTCATGTTATAATGCTTCTAAATATTAAGGAACCTAATGATGGTTCTTATTGGAGGATCTTGATGATCCTTTCTACAAGATGACTACCTCTAACATTATGTTAGAAAATGCTTGGATGAACTATGGTGTGCTATATGGTTCAAATATTCTCATTCTTTCCAGCGAGATAATTTATTTCAAAGAAATTTGATCATGTAGAATCTAAACCTTCTACCATCATATGCTTCCTTCTATGATTCCATGCTTCATAAAATAAATAATCTTCTAGAGAATGCAATGATGCATGCTTACTCTAACTGCTACTTTCTAATGAAAGAAAGATAAACTGCAAATGAACTTTATAGAGATGGAGCTTCCTTCAATAGTATAGATTCTTGGGACCTTCTCCTTTCAACTTCTTCTCAGGTTCTTCCTTTTATTCAACTATGTGAGCTCCACTTCTCTTATTCCTTTTGTTCTTTTTTTTTTGGTCCATCCCTCTTAAAATGTCCATACTCATTGCATCCAAAGCATTGACTCTTGGACATTATTATTTTTTCCTTTGGACTTTCCAAACTTCCCTTTCTTCTTATTCTTGGATTCTATAACAAAGGCTTGAAAATTTTCATATGATTTGGCGTCATCCTTTTCCTTTATCCTTGTTTCTTACAATATACATTGACTCGCCCAAAGTTCATTAAATGGAGTAACATCTTTTCTTGAGTAAACACTAGTTGCAAAACTGGTCCATTCCGGTGGCAAAGCATTTAGTACACAAGTAGTCATCTCCAAATCGAAAATAAATTCCCAAAGCCCTTGCCACTGGTCCCTTAATCGTGAGATCTTCATAAGTTACGTTGACATATCTTCAACCTTTGACATCCTTGTTCTATATTGTTGATTCCTCAAGGACATTTTTTGACCTGATGTACTTACAGAGTACAATTTTATCAACTTATCATAGATTGCTTTAGATGTACTCAAATAAACGACAAAGGGAATGAGATGATATTTTATGGATTCAATAATAATATTTTTTTCCCTCACCTCTCCCTTCTAATATTTTGCTAATTCTTGAGTCTTCTCTTTGCCTGGTTCAGTAATTTATCTAAGACCATATTCCATGACTTTAGTTTCTGTAAGCACCAAATCAATCCTCTTCTTCCATGCTAGGAAATTTGCTGATCCAACGAGCTTGTTGCTTTCCTTACAAAACAAAGTCATTTGATTTGTAGATTGAGACATGGAAAACAATGTGGTACTTACTTTTCTAACAAGTGTCCTTTTTGATGATGCCTTCCAGAATCTTCAAGAAACTTCAAAGATGTCCTAGAGTGATGACTTCTAGGGTGCCTTCAACAATAGTGTCTTCAAGCCTCTCCAGAGAGTGGATGACGTACCCAGGATTATTGATGCTTCCTTGTCTTCCTTGACCTTGTAGGATGCTTCCTTCCTTCAAGCTGTTCCTTTTGACTCCTCTTTCTTGTAGCCTTCCTTGTATCCTTCTCTTGTGTTCCTCCTTATATTTTTCTTAGAGTTTTTCCTTGTTCCCTTGCAAATGATTCCCTTTGACAAGCACCCTTTTGTTATGTCAAGATGATCTTTAAGCTAAATTCTCTTCACCTCAGCTCTGATACCATGTTTTAGAATCAAGTAGGGAAACTATTTAAACAATTCTCGTTATCCTTGATAAAATATTGTGAACTTATGTTAGCTTCTTATTATTCTTACTTAGATCTTTCATCAAAAAATTATCAAGATAAGAAACCATGAAAAAAGAAGAAGACAATAGACACAAGGTATAGGCTCCAAGCCAGAGAAAAACCCATAAATAATCTCCTCTTGTTATAGAATCAGATCAAATGTTAAATTAAAGACCCAAAGACCAAAGCCAAGACCTCCTCAAGTACTAAGTCAACCCTCCAACAATTCCTTCTTAAAACAAACTCAAGTCAACAAGTTCAACAAAAGTCAAACTTCAAGATTTTTGGTCGAGGCAGAGTTTCAACCCTCTATTTTAGACCTGCAGTTTGGAACTACAATTTTTTGCCTCCTAGCAGTTGTAGAAACCCTAGTTTTCGCACGTGTGAGAGAGTCCAAGCACAAGATCAAATTTTCTTCCTTCTTTTTGACTTTCTCTTTCTTCCTTAACCTTCGTTCTTCTTGCTTCTATTTTATTTCTTTAGATAGAACATATGAAGTGTGTCAAAATGAGTTGAGCTCTCTTCCTTTATATAGCATTCTCATGAGGTCGAATATGCCTCTCCTAGGTCGATTTTTCTCTGGCAGGCCCGACTTGGTCTTGGAGTTCAATTTGACTTTCTACACTAAAAAATAATATCTTTACATGTTACAACTTGCCAAAATGGACCTTATACAAATGATAATGAATCTCTTGACTCATGAAAAATATTATTTTGAATTGAAAAACCCTAGAAGCATAAAATGTATGCATGACCTAATTGACTAATCAAATGGAGCATGAAACCCATGCTTGAAAATAATAATTTTCTTTCTTCTTTTGCTTGTTGCATAATATATAGATAATGAAAATTATGAAGACTGAAACTAATTACATTTTCAAACATTATTCCCAAGGTTTGATGATGTGCTTCAAAGTGCAAGCAAAACATCTTCATCTTCCTCTCAATCTACATTCAAAGTGGCAACATCGATCTGTTAATAATATACTCCTTCAACATAATTCCACAAATACCTTCAACAAAACAAGCATTCAAAGAGTAAGATACAACAAATCGAGTTGAAACAAATAACTAAAGTAAGATAAAATAAAAAGATTCCTCGTGTTGATACAAATAATTATTTAATAGTTTAAGGAAATCCTTACACAATCTTTGGGCAAGGGATGCCACTACCAACATTGGGCTTCTTATACCCTTAAACTAGGCCCAAATTTGGTTTCACAGGGTGCAACAAAAATAATGACTACTATGGTTTGGTCCATGCACCATCCTCATACAACCGTTGAAAATGCATTTATGTTGGACATTCCTTCATATCTCAACCATTTTCCAAAATAAAACTTCTTAAGATTTAAGTTCCACCCATGTTGGAACAACAAGATTACTCTCTACAACAAGGGCTTGACTTAAACGTAGAGTGTGGTGCACCTCTTAGCTTTGAGAAAAATGTAAACACTTAGGCTAAGTAGATTTTTTCCACAACATTTCCTTGGACAATATTTCTGCCAGGCATAATAATATACTTTAGAAAAGAAAAGGTGAAGTACATTCAACTAGATGCCAAAGAAATGAGAATTATTGCTCTTTAGAGACGAAGCTTGATCAAGCTATCAGGTTGTAAATGTTTATTTCAAGTGGAAATATTCTCTCTAATCAAGCTTTGTGCCTAAGAAAAATTTGTGCCGATGATTCATTGTTGCAGGGAATTAAGACATTATAACTTAATGTTGCTAGGAGATCCAGAACTCCAACATGAAATCCAACATTGTGGAGGGCGTGAAGCTCACAAAACCTTGCTATTGAGAAACATGACATAAAAGAGACATGGACAAGAGGTTTAATGCCAAGAAAAATCAAAGAAGACGAGAAAGTAAAATGAAAATGACAATTCTCTGTGCAAATTATATGATTCTTGGTATTTCAATGACCCAATACACTTAACTTGATACTTGCATGATTGTAACTTGAGTTATTATATCACTTATGCATAATTTTTTTTTACTATAACAAACTCGATCATTCAACGCCTTGATCCTTTGTTCTCTCTTTCTCTAGTTGTTCACACACACAATAAAATTACATAGTTATTTTTGGACAAAATTCCCTAGAAGAACCCAATGTGGGAAAACTAGTGCAGTAGATAAGGGCTTTATTATTATTCAGAAGCAAAATTTGAGTACAATAAACTAGATGCCAAACTGGAAATCTTCTTTTGAGAAATCACTGGAAAAATTACCGAAGATAATTTCTCTCTCCACAAGAAATTTGACCTCAACCTAGCCTCAAAAATTGGTCCTCGGAAGTCTTTGCGTCACCCTTTGCACAATATCTCACACACACAACCCATATCTACCTCTGAATCAGATATCCTTCATGCTGCTGCGTTTGGAAATGATTTGCTTGGTCTCCTGGTGAAAATCCTAGCCTATAGCACCTGAATCAATTTCTTGCTTAGCTGAATCGAGCTTCCCCCTTGAGGCTCTTCGCATGCCCCTATGTAGCCTCCTGTGGAATAACTCGACCTTTCTCTATTGTCTCTTTCGGCACTGGAAAAATCCTCCAACATTTCTCTGCTACTACTCCTCAATCTCTGGCTCAAATTCTTCCTAACACTGAATCTCTGCTTTCTGGGAAATATGATCTACCTAGGTCTCACCCTCACTTGATGTGTCTTACTCATCCCCATCGTCTTGTTCTTATAATATTTCGTTGGTGAACCAACGACCATGATTATATACCCATAAATTACTAAGATCCTCTCAAAATCAATTTAAATGACGTTTCAAAAGTTTATATCATGAAACCTTTTCTGGGTTTTGAATTTCTTGTGTTCTTTGCCTCTCTAACACAAATCAAGGCTATAACATCTGTCTGATGCTACAAAAATTAGCACTCCCTCTTAGCGAGGAAGGTGTTCTACTATCTTTCTCCCATAACATCTTCCCTCACACTATTGATGTTTGATAATTGTCCATCAAGCCATTGCACATACTCTGATTCATCTGCTAATTCTGTAGCTCAACCTCTCTGCATCTGCACTGCATTGTGCCATCCTGCACTGCTGCCAACACTGCTTCGTGCTGTATATGATCTCATGTTGTTGCTGTTTTTGAAACGAAGAATCAATCTCTGAATCTATTGTGTACCTAAATTGGCTCTACAAATGTCTCGTAAGTCTCTGACTACATCTAGTCTCTGCATTGTCTACTGAGTAATTGTCTGCACCCAACTGGTTCTGTGCCCCTCAATAAATGATTGCACCTAGCCTCTGCAACTGTCCCTCAAGATCTAATTCTGCCATGCTGAATATCATGATCCAGTTGCTACTGAAATGGGTTCTCTACTATACCCATATGTTCTTTGAAATAGACAAACTTATCTCTCCCTAGAGATTTCATGAGTATATCTGCAACCTGCTATTTTGTGGGAACATGCTGTAGCTGGACTTCTCCACGTTGCACACAATCTATGATGAAGTGATACTGGATGTCTATGTGTTTTGACCTATCATGAAGCACTAGATTTTTAGAGAGCCTGATGCAACTTTGATTATCACAATAGATACTGGTCACCTCCAACCTCTGACTAAAAAAACTCACCAACAACTTTCGAAGCCATATAGCTTCACACGTAGTTGTGCTAGCTTCCATATACTTTGCTTTTGCAGAGCTCAGTGCCACAGACTTCTGCTTCCTGCTGCACCAAGAGACCACCCCTGATCCAATGTTGAAGCAACAACCCGATGTGCTCTTTCGATCCACTGAACTTCCTGTCCAATATGCATATGTGAATCCACATAACCTGATACAATCACCTTGAATATAACTCAATCCATACTGGATCGTGCCACACAAATGCCTCAGAATGTGCTTCGCTACTGTCTAATGCACTCTCTTTGATCCACCATAAACTGACTGAGAGTGTTGACCATATACACGAGGGAACCGATAAGTTGTTTATACGAGGTTGGGTCAATGTCCTTGTCCTTTGATGCATTGATCTTCCTACAGTTCATAATCATGGGTATAGACATAGGTCTACAATATTGCATCCTGATCCTATTCAACATCTCTGTAGCATATCTCCCTTAAACACATAATATCTCCCCATCCTTATTCCATGCTTCTAGACTTAGAAAATAATGCATCAATCCCAAATCCTGTAGGTTTTAACCCTGTACAGAAATTATCTGCAAACGAATCTTAAAAACAGAAAATAAACAATAGCGAGAGCATAAAACATAAAACAAATATACACAAAGATTTTCCCCTGGATCCCAAATAGGGATGACCAACTTGATTTTTCATTATATTCCTTTTAGTGTTACAACACATATATATACATGCCGAAGCATACATAAACACCAATCCATTAACCCTGGATTAGAACATAACCATAGTTCCCTTGACCAGATCTACAGTGTCACTGTGGGCCAAAAACCATCATGCCTCAAAACCATGTGCAAACCCATGCACAAACCAAGGGCGGGTCCCCCCCCGAAAATAAGGTCCGGCTTTTTTTCCAGGGCGCCGCCCCGACCTCGACTGTGGGGGCCTCGTCGCCTCGCTATGCCCGACACAACTTACAATGGGGGCTTTCGCCCCCCTTGTGACCCCCTTGTGCGTGACTAGTTTTGGAAAGAATATAACACATACCCAACAAATCCTTCATATCAAAATTTGCTTCCAAGTTCCTCTTGCCATCCTCTATTAGCCCTCGATAACCTAGTCAAGAAAATTTCATCCACATACAACACTAGGATGAGTGGCTCATCCTCTGCCATTAAATAGTAAAGGTTGGGATTTGCATCTCTCTTGACGAATCCCATCAACTACAAGTAACTGCCAATCCAACCATACCATGTCCTGGGAGCCTGTTTTAGTTTGTATAGATATTTCTTAAATTTGCACACATGTGTGCCCCTCTCATGTGTCTCAAATCCCTATGTCTGTTCTATATATACCTCTTCCTCTATTACCCCTTTCAAGAAAGTTTCATTGACGTCCATTTGATGAGTTTTCCATCCCATTTGCTATAACCGACTAGGTAGAAGTATATATGGAAATTGGGGTGAAGGTATTCTCATAGTATAACCCTTCCTTCTGCGCATATCTATTTTCTATGAACCTAGCCTTGTACTTCTCCACGCTTCCATCTGCAACGTACTTGATCTTATAGATCCACCAAGAACCTACAACTGACCTGTCCACATGCCTCGACACTACCTCCCAAACATCATTTGTCATGATGGAGCTATATTCTTCCACCATCGCATCTATCCACACCTGATGCTGTGTGACCTCCTGATAGCTGGAAGATTCTACAACTTGTGCCACCAAACCTTGGTGTCTCTTTGGCTACCTACGTTCTCTTCTATTTGTCATAGGAGACCTATGAACTCCTCTGCATCCCTCAATGTCTGACAAACTTCCCTGCTGATTTGACCATTAGTGGTGAGAGGATCGATCAAATCCTCATCCCGCCTCTATTTCTCCCTCTGCTGTGAACTCATAAGATCTCTTGCACATGAGGTTGTGCTCGTAGTGGTAACTGTACTATATCCTTGTGATTTTCCTTGCGTTTTCCCCTGTGGCTTCCCCTGCTGCTGGACTAATGGAGCTTCTGTTGGCCCACTCTAATCAACTACTGGAAATGTGCGAGATTTCTTGAAGGTTCTATCCTCCATAAACTTCACGTCCCATCTCACAATAATCTTCCTACTGCTAGGAATGTAGATCCTATAATGCTTTTAGGTTTCACTATACCCAACAAAGTACCTTGTCTCTGCAATCTAATCTAATTTGGTGTTATTCTCATCTGGTGCATGGAAATAAGCCATAATCCCAAAGATCCTGAAGTGAATGACTCCTGGCTCCTTCCCTAAGAAGACTTTTTCTGGTGTTATTTTCCCCAATGTCCTATGAGTAACCCTGTTCTGTATATAAACAACTGTGTTACATGTTTATGCCCATAAACACTTGGGGAAAATCCTCGTCATATAAAATTTCTTTTGTAACCCCAACTATAGACTTGTTCTTTCGCTCTACTACCCCATTCCGCTGTGGATTGTATGGAGTTTTCCACTCCCTCTTGATGCCTTCATGCACACAAAAACTCGTGAAATTACTATTTATGTACTCATCCCCATTTTTCGAGAAAAGCACCTTGATTTTATTCCCTTTCACATTCTCTACTAGAGCCTTAAACTCCTTGAAGCGATTGAAGACCTCATCTTTGGTCTTCAAGAAAGAGATCTAGGTTTTCCTGGAATGGTCATCAATTATGGTGACGACAAAATTGTACCCTCTGAGGGATCTAGTGGACAAAGGACCACAAATATCTAAGTGAATAAGCTATAACACACCATCCGATTTGTTTTCACTTCTTGGAAATGATGCCTTAACATATTTCCCAAGTACGCACCAGTTGCACACATAATTGTGTTTCATGCCTAATTCTGGAACACGTCTTACTGTCTCCCTAATCATTCTAAGTGTTCCATGATGTAAATGTCCCATCCTCCTATGCCATAAATCATTCAGGTCTCTCCCACTGTTACTGCCATTGAAGAGTTGAACTGCAACCTATACAATTTGTTGCTTCATACCCCAATATGTTTCACCTTCTTCTAGTTCTGGTGTTTGATGAACACCTTCTCCCTGCAAAGTGGACATCATATCCCTTATCCTCTAGCTGGGACATTGAAATTAGGTTCATACCTAGTCTTGGCAGGTGCAATACATCTATAACACTGGTGCTTTCTCCTGACTCCCTCTGAATGTCAATGGTACCTCTCCCAACTGGAGTACATATAGTCATGTTTCCCATGTTATCTGGAAATCCATATCCTCCTCATTGCAGCTAGAGAAATATTCCCTAACTCTTGTCATGTGAGTTGACACTCCATTTTCTATATACCAGATTCCCTGTGAAGCTGATCTAGATAGGCAAGTTATTTGAGAAAACTCGTTCTCCATTTTAAAAGACAAATTTGTAGCCTCATGAATATCAAATATGTATGTGACCATACTGGAAAATTATGAGAAATTTACTGAAGACATCCTGAGTATAATTTCGTGTGCTCCTCTCTTGTCCAATGTTTATTTGCTATTGCAAAACTTGCTGCAAAATCACTGTACCTAGATATGCTCAACGAAATCACTGATATGTTCATTATAATTGCTTCCTGGAAACACCACTGCTTGCAAATCACATCAACTAAGGATCTTCAATTTTTTTTCTACCTGCAAACTAAAAATCGAACTCCTGTCTCTGCTAATTCACACTCCTGGTTGGCCTCTACGCAGATCCATAACTTTTTCCCAGAGACTCCCTATGAAGTTGCAAAATTTTTCCCTCGTTACTGAGCCACTGATATGTCTTCAACTTGCTCTGATACCAAGTGAAATTTTGATCATTGTAGCAACTGGAAATTATCTTCTAATTGAATATAATTATGTGAAGTTTATTTTATATTACGATAAACAACGAATAATATCACTATTGCAATTTTCACCAAAAATAAAATGCACTGCGAAAATAATACTAGAACTAAGAAAACAGAGCACACACACAATAAAATGACACCATTATTTCAGGAAAAAAGTCCCCGGAAAAACCCAATGTGGGAAAATCGGTGCAACATATGATGGTTTTATTATTATTCAACATCAAAATATGAGTACAATAAACTGGATGCCAAAGTGGAAATCCTCTCATGAGAAATCACTAGAAAAAATATTTCAGATAATTTCTCTCTCTCCACAAGCAATTTGGCCTCAACTTGATCTCAGAGACTGACCTTTGGAAGTCTCTACATCACCCTCTGCGCAATCTATTACACGCACTGCCTGAATCTGCCTCTGAATTAAAAATCCTTCCTGCTGCTGCCTTTGGAATTGATTCGCTTGGCCTCGTGGTGAAAATACTAGTCTCTAGCACCTGAATTGATCTCCTGGTCAACTGAATCGAACTGCATCCTTGATTCTCTACACACGCCCCTACGTAGCCTCCTATGGAATAACTCTGCCTTTCTCTGTCGTCTCTTCCAACATTGGAAAAATCCTCCAAAATCACTCTACTGTTTCTCCTCAATCTTTGCTACTCGATCTTTGGCTAGATTCTTCCTGAAAATGAATCTTTGCTTTATGGGAAATTTGATCTGCCTAGATCTCACCCTCACTCGATGTGTCTTCTTCATCCCCATCGTCCCGCTCTTGTAATCTCTCGTTAGTGAACCAACGACTATGATTAGATTTCCATCAATGACTAAGATCATCTCAAACTCAATCCATGTGAGTTTCTAGAGCATTCTCACCTTTCCTTAATTAATTGCTATTAATTAACCAATTTTCCTAAGTTAGATTTAGGAAAAATTTAAATGATGGTCAATTAATTTAATTAAGACGTTTCACAAGCTTATCTCATGAAACTTTTTCTGTGTTTTGAAGATCTTGTGTTCTTAGCCTCTTTGACATAAATTGAGATTAGAATACCCATTCAATGCTACAAAAACTAACATTACCTTCATTTTAATTTTACGAGTTATACATTACCATTTTAGGGGTAGTATCATGCATCTTAAGAGGGCTAAAATGGTGTCCTAATTTTAAAATTTTTATAATCTAGAGGGGTAGAGTATGTACACCTTTATAGACTTTAATTGTCAAATTACTGCACAAAGGTAGATCTCTTATCTCACAAACAAAAGATCTTATACACCAATTCAATGTCTAACTAAACATTAACCTTAAAATTAAATTATTATTACTATTAATAGAATACATTAAACACATCACATCATCTCTTTATTGTCACTGCCACAAGTTTAAAAGATTTGTAGTTGATTCATGGCCAGCATAGAGCAAATGTGAAAGAATATTAAATCAATCATGGTTAAGAAGAAAAATGTTCCTGGAACACTGGTTCATGTTTGATCAAATTGCAAACGTGAAAAATAGATTATACTCATGCATTTTGTTATGGCTAAGGTATTCTTTGATGTTAGACAAGTATAGGCATCTTTTCAAAAATAGGCAACTTGCTCAAGATTGGGACATCAACCTTTTTAAGAAAACACATTCTTTGGATAAAGGCTCTGTTGAATGTAGTCAAATGGCTAGGGTTAAAGTTTTTCAAGATATTTGAAGATTACCCATAACTAATTGGTGAAGTCTATGACTCAATTTCTATGTCCATATGAGATTCAATGCATAAACCCATAATTGCTTCTCTGGACTGCCATCAATGACCAATTTTGTTATCGGGTCGAACTATGTTTCACTAAATTGAATTGGCTTTCACCTAAAATGTAAAGCAGATAATGAACTACTGTGGGCAAACTGCCAATTTGCCTTTTGTTTTCTGATGAGGTTGAATAAGGCAAAGGCTTTTGACTTTTGAGTAAAGATAAATCAACCCATTATTTTTCTTAACCGACAGCGTATACAAGGTTGCAAACAATGATAATCCATGTCACTAGGAAGTTCACTGAAGAGTACCTAATTGTACTCTTGAATAATGTTAAGGCACTCTTGCTAAAAGATTATTGGCTCAAATTTTCTGGTTGGTAAGCCAAAAAAAAATACTGTCTTTCTGAAATAATTTTCTCCTCTGTTTAGGGGAGGACATAGGACTAAAATCTCTCTTGCAAAAAGATTATTGGTTCAAATTCTCTGGTTGGTAAGCCAAAAAAAAAATACTGTCTTTCTGAAATAATTTTTTCTCCTCTGTTTAGGAGAGGACATAGGACTAAAATCTAGTTCCTTCAATGTAGCCCATACTTGTACCAGCACCGTTCTCAATATTAGTATCAGCCATCTATATTTATGGGGCACTGACTCCATATATTCCTAGAGCTGCTAATATAACTATCTATGGGGCAGTGACTCCACATATTCCTATAGCTGCTGATATAACTGTTGGCAAAGATCTCGATTACCTATGCCAGTAATCAACAGAAACAGCTCACAAGCAAAGGATTTTCTAAGCCAAATTAAAAACAATGGAAAACATCTTATACATTTCCTAAGGTGCAGGGATATAACGCAGGCATTAGGGCAACAAAAGGTCCAAGAGGGAGAAACTATAAAGAAAAAATTATGCAAATGAACTCTGAAGGCATCAGTTCCAGGGGCCTCCATGAGAACAAAATGCGTTGCACTCCCAGAAATAACAATTGAAATTGTGTGTTTTTTTTTTATGGTATATGAACTGCTTACCAGTAAATATGGCACGATGTCGAAGAAGAAAAAGCAACAGCAGCAGAGCCCCCGATCTTGATTTATCAAACAACTCTTTCCTTCTCACCCAGTCTCTGGCACGATGTCGAAGAAGAAAAAGCAACAGCAGCAGAGCCTCCGATCTTGATTTATCAAACAACTCTTTCCTTCTCACCCAGTCTCTGGCCACTTTTATCATCTGTGTATGTTTTGAAAAGGTGAAGATCCGTGATAACTCCAGTGTGATGGTATTCTGGAAGTACTCCGAGATAATCCGGAGGGAGGTTGTCCTAATAATGTTGGTTGGTTTGTATGGTAGGTTTTCCTACAAGTCAACCCTGGCCACAGCATGACGCGCATATATCTACTGGTCAATCATGCGAGGGTTGATTGGTAGAGCTACGTGCAGATTGTGTGTACGTTTAATGTAATATAATGATGTTATTGCGTGTACTCTGGAGCTACGTGCTTATAGGAAATTTATTTTTATTTTTATTTATTTATTTTTGATTTTGTTGAGAATTTGGTAGGGATGTGAACTTTTCTCAAATAAAGTGTTATATATGTGGTTAGTTTTAAGAGTTAGCTCAATTGGTTGAGTTGTCTTTGCTAAGTACTTTGTTGATTGGGAGATAAGGTCAATTCTCCTTGATGCTTTGAGTTTGTGTATGATAAGTATAATACATCAGTATTGTTACATATTGATTTGTGGTGGTTTATTATAACAAAATGTATATTAAGTTAAACAATTATTATAGATAATTGTCTTTCAAATTAATCACATCATTAGGATGTGATTCATCCTAGCCGTTGAACTAGCCGTAAATGAATTAGTCATTGATAAATAACCATTGAACTAGCCTAGCCTTAAATGAATTAATTTATTAGTTATTTTAAATTTTTTAATTAATGATTAAAGAAAAGTGAGGAGAGATAAATTTTTAAATAAAAGGGGGAATATTAAATTTTTATAATTTAAAATGTTAATTAATGAATAATATTTTATTAAAGTTAATTAAAAAATAATATTAAAAATTATTATTAAAAGGGGAAGAGAATATAATTGTTTAATTAAGGGGAAATAAATATTAAATTATTATAATTTTAAAAATGAGTTGATAAATAATATTTTTAAATTCAATTAATATAATATATAGAAATTATATAATATAATTGTAATATAATTATAAGATTAAAAAAAAGGAAAGAAAAAGAGAAAAGATTCAGAACAAGGGGGTGAGGGGAAGGCTAAAGGGAATTAACAACAGACATGGACGAAACAGGAAAAAAGAAGGGAAATAAAACTCTAAAAATAACAAAAAAAGAAGAAGAAAGGAACAAAATAATAGAATCTTAGCTCAAGGGAAATCATCTAGAGAGAGCAGGAGTCCAACTTTTGCTCAATTTCCAACCATCATCCCTGTTGAGATTCTTAGTATGCCTTTCAATCTCAATGGCCTCCCTAAGCTTTCTATGATGAAAGTGATCAACCTTAGCAATGATCTTGGAGTCTTCAATGCAAACATGGTGACACGATTTTTCCACATGTTCAGCAAGAGTTGATGTACGTGATCGATTGTGTCTAATGTATGTTGCATGCTCTTGGATTCTCTGTTTAATGCTGCATGTCCTTAGAAGGAATAATGTCTCCTCTTCCTTCAAACCTCTGTATACTATTAGAAACTCTCTCGGGTCTGTCGAAGACCCCATTGACCCTAAGGACGTGAAAGGGGTTTACATCGTTTCTTGTTCCTGTGGCACTCCCTATATTGGTGAAACAGGTCACTCCATTAGACAAAGAATCCAAGAGCTTGCAACAGACATTAGACACAATCAATCACGCACATCAACTCTTGCTGAACAAGTGGAAAAATCGTGTCACCATGTTTGCATTGAAGACTCCAAGGTCGTTGCTAAGGTTGATCACTTTCATCATAGAAAGTTTCGGGAGACCATTGAGATTGAAAAGCATGCTAAGAATCTCAACATGGATGATGGTTGGAAATTGAGTAAAAGTTGGACTCCTGTTCTCTCTAGATGATTTCCCTTGAGCTAAGCCTCTATTCTTTTGTTCTTTTCTTTTCTTGTTATTTTTAGAGTTTTATTTCCCTTCTTTCTTCCTTTTTCGTCCCTGTCCTTTGTTAGTTCCCTTTAGCCCCTATTGTTCTAGATCTTTTCTCTTTTTCTTTCTTTTTTATTTTTTATTTTTTATCTTATAATTATATTACAATTATATTATATAATTTCTATATATTATATTAATTGAATATAAAAATATTATTTATCAATTAATTTTTAAAATTATGATAATTTAATATTTATTTAACCCTTAATTAAAAATTTATATTCTTTTTCCCCTTTTTAATAATAATCTTTAATATTATTTATTAATTAACTTTAATAAAATATTATTCATTAATTAACTTTTTTTAAATTATAAAAATTTAATATTTTTCTTTTTTATTTAAAAATTTATTTCTCTCCCCTTTTCTTTAATCATTAATTATTATTTTTTAAATAACTGATAAATTAATTCATTTAGGACTAGTTTAGTTCAACTATTAGTTTTTAAACGGCTAATTCTAAGCTATGATGCATCCACACTATTTATTCAACGAGATCCATGGACTTTTTAACCTTGTCTTTGAGGATGAACTACATTAGTTGGTTCGAAACGTAGATCAAAGCCTAATGATGTGGTTAACCCTAAAGACATTTATCTACTTTATGGATCACGAAACTATTCATTCTAACATTATATCATCAATTTGAGCGAGCTTGACTGCAAATTGCTAAAAAACTCATTTCTCAAATATAAAGATTTCTCAAAAGATATAGAAATGCATCATTGATTCCAATTTTTGCTCATATTTCCTCTAAAATTTTCTAAAAATAAACTTATTTTTCTTAAAACTAGCTTGGCTTTAATTAGATCAGAGATTAGTAAATTAAAGAGGCAGCTTGATTTTATTTGTCGGAAGCTTTTCGAATGGTATTTCTGTCTCTCTTTGGAATGTCTTAGATGGAGGTTCCGCTGCTAAATGGTATTTCTGTCTCTCTTTGGAATGTGTTAGATGGGGTTCCGATGCTAAAGCATGTCGTATGGAGGAAATCTCTAAGAAGAAACACGCTGCCAAGTTTAACAAATTGTTGTGGGCGATTTCTCATTCTCTGCCAAATCAGCATTCCTCGAACCATGGTCGTACCGTGATTAACGAAGCACAAGTCTCTGCCCTGAGATCTTGGGTTTCCAGACTGTCTTCAGAATCTTCTTCGTCTTCTCCAGCCGCTATTCCCTCTTCGGAATCGATTTCAATGTCTTCTCTTCAGATCTGTTGGCAAAACCAGATAGTACAGAAGGAAAATCTACCGGAAATTCTTCGATCCTTCATGGCAGCATCAGCGTTGTAAATGTGGCTTCAGTCTCAGACCCTCTCATCGACGAAACTTTTACTTTGAATCAAGACCGAAAGGCCAACAATATTCCAGATCATGTATGGATTCAAACCATGGCATCGAAATCCACACAACAAATAAGGTTGACTGTTGTTCCGCTCTCCATTCAGAGTAGAATGCCGCGGAGCTGATGAGTGGTCGAAACGCAGGGTGTGTTGGTAGTGGAGCTGATGGTATTCGAAATTCAGAATTCGTTGACAGTCGAAGCCCTATTGGTAATGGTCTCAAACCTTTGGTGTTTTCTAACGACGGGAATGAGAAGAATTTCAATAATAATATATATATATATATATATATATATATATATATATATATATATATATATTTTTTTTTAATATTAATAAAAATTTGAGTTATAATAATGATTATATATTCACCAATAATAAAGATATAACTAATCTAAACAAAATTAATATTAGTAATAAATATGATATTAATAATATTAACAACATTAATATTAGGGATAATAGGGTTAATAATAATAATAATAATAATAACAGCTTTAGCATTAATAATTTATCTTTTGTGAAAAATGTTATTTCGAATTTTGATTTTTTGGTTTTTAGCGTCTTTATTAAGGGTTTTAATATTTCCCGTGCCTTGAAGAAGATTCTCATTGATGATATTATCTGTAATATTAAATATGGCATTAAGGATCTTCCTGATAATGTTAAGGAAGTTATTAGACATGATTGCTCCATTGTTCTTAGGAGGGCGAAGCCTCCTAAAAGAAACTTGAGCAAGCTTGAGGTTCTTGCCCTTAAAACCCTAAGGGACAACCGTAACATTGTCATCCTTAAAGCTCATAAGGGTCGTGCCATTGTCATTATAGATAAGTCTGACTATGTTAGCAAAATTATTGACCATATTTCCAATAGTGGCAGTTACGTTAAGCTTAATAAGAATCCCCGTAAATCTGTTTCTAAGGAGATTTCCCTAACCATTAAGTATGATCCTTCCCTTAATCCTCTCTCTAGAAAGCTTATTGAGAGCAATCCCCTCACCCCCCATGATTTATGGCTTTCCGAAGATTCATAAATCTAGAGCCCCATTAAGACTTATTGTTAACACAATAGGTGGTCCCTCTTATCATCTGGCTAAATTCCTAGCCCAAAAGCTTAAGCCCCTTGTGGGTCTCACCGACTCCGATGTTAAGGACTCAGCCTCTTTTACCAGGGAATGGAAGGACATCAAGTTCAAACCTGGGAAATTGCTGGTAAACTTTGACGTTGTTTCCTTATTTACCAAAATACCCATCCAGGAAGCCATTAATGTCATTAAGCGGATATCTGACCAAGGAACTTCTAAATTAGTTGGCCTCTACCTCACCTCGACTTTCTTCAGTTTCCAAGGTGAGTTCTGTGAGCAAACTTGTGGGGTTGCTATGGGTTCACCTCTCTCCCCTATAGTCGCTAACTTATTTATGGAGGATTTTGAAACGAAGGCCTTAGCTTCGACTCAATTTTGCCCTAGGAAGTGGAAAAGGTTCATGGATGACACCTGTGTCATTTGGCCCCGTGGTCGTGAAAAGTTAGATGTGTTTCTAAGGCACCTGAATTCCTTTTCAGACTCCATAATTCACGATGGAAGTTGAGGTTGATGGTTGTCTGCGCTTCTTAGATATCCTTCTCTCTAGAAATAATGATGGTTCCATTTCTCACCAAGTTTTTCGCAAGAAAAATCACACCGAATAGTATCTTCATGCTCATTCTCATCATTTTCCTGCTCAAAAATTTGGTGTTATTTGCACTCTTGCTACCCGTGCTTTAAGAATCTATGATGACGACCACTTGGAGTCAGAAAAGTCCCATCTTCTGGCTGTTTTTGAAAATAAAGGGTATAGTAGATCTCAAGGCCTTAATGCCTTTCAAAAAGCCTATAAAGGATTAAAAGGAAAATCTTCTAGGGATGATCCAGTTTCCAAGGTTCATCTCCCATTCATCCAAGGGACCACAAACAAAATTTCCTGTGTCCTTAAAGGAATAATGTCTCCTCTTCCTTCAAACCTATGTATACTATTAGAAACTCTCTCGGATCTGTCAAAGACCCCATTGACCCTAAGGACATGAAAGGGGTTCAGATGGTTTCTTATTCCTGTGGCACTCCCTATATTGGTGAAACAGGTCGCTCCATTAGACAGAGAATCCAAGAGCATGCAGTAGGCATTAGACATAATCGATCACGCACATCAACTCTTGCTGAAATGTGGAAAAATCGTGTCACCGTGTTTGCATTGAAGACTCCAAGGTCATTGCTAAGGATGATCACTTTCATCATAGAAAGCTTAGGGAGGTCATTGAGATTGAAAGTCATGCTAAGAATCTCAATAGGGATGATGGTTGGCAATTGAGTAAAAGTTGGACTCCTGCTCTCTCCAAATGATTTCCCTTTATCTAAGTCTCTGTTCTTTTGTTCAGGCTTTATTTTCTTGTTATTTTTAAGGTTTTATTTCCCTTCTTTCTTCCCTTTTTGTCCTCGTCCTTTGTTAGTTCCTTTTAGCCCTCCCCCCCCTTTTCTTTAATCATTAATTAATTTTTTTTAAATAACTAATAAATTAATTCATTTACGACTAGCTTTTAAACAACTATTTTTCAATGACTAATTCCGGGCGATGATGCATCCACACTATTTATTCAATGAGATCCATGGAAGTTTTCACCTCGTACTAAGGATGATCCACATTAGTTGGTTCGAAACATCGACCAAATCCTAATGATGTGATTAATCCGAAAGACATTTATCTACTTTATGGATCACAAAAGTCTTCGTTCTAACATTAAACATTTATTATCTTGCATGATAAAAAAGGGTGATTAATAATCATATTGATTTGTGGTGGTTCATTATAAGAAAATGTATATTAAGTTAAACATTTATTATCTTGCATGATAAAAAAGGGCGATTAATAAGAATCCAGTTGTGATATCTTTAGTACAGAGTTGTGATATCTTTAAAAGTATAGTATAGAGCTATAATACATTTCCTATAACTTTGGGTAGTGCATGTGCCATTAGATCTATATGAACAAAGTTTAATGATGCATACATCGATATATTCATTGAAACTTGGGGTAGTTTATGTTGTTATCTCTACATCGAGTAATTAAGAAGTATAGAGTTATAATACATTTACTATAACTTTGGGTAGTGCTCGTGCCATTAGATATATATGAACAAATATTTAATGATGCATACATTGTCCCAAGATATGATGAATGCTCTGTAATATGGTGCATATTGTTCAATGCAAAGCAAAGCTAAACCATACAAATCATGGGCGATTGTCTACTCATTCTCATCAATATTTAATTGTAGTTATACAGATTAAAGTTTGTGCTCTTAGCTCTCTACTTAGCTTTTCATTCAACTCACTATAAATTCTTCTACTCATTGATTTATATCTTGTGGTCGAGTACAAATCTCCCAATGACAAAACAAATTTGCAATTGTTTACTCATTCTTATTAACAATTAAATGTAGTCACACAAATTATAGTTTGTGCTCTTGACACTCTCTTTGGATCTTCGTCCAATTCACTATTAAGTCTCTAAGTCATTGATATGTATCTTGAAGTTGAGTCAAATTTCCTAAATGAGACTTAACATGGATTTGCAATATCTACTCATTCTCATTAAAAATTTAAATGTAGTTACAAATATTGGAGAATGTGATCTTGGCACTTTGCTTTACATCCAACTCACTATTAGCTCCCCTACTCACTAATATGTAACCTATAGTTGAGTCAAAATTTCCCAATGACACTCAACACAAATTTAGATTATTATAGTTTTTAATTTTTTTTTAAATTCAAAATTTATTAGATATGTTCTAGGAGTAATAATAGGAACAACAAGAAAAAACCTCACATTGGTACATAGTACAGAAGGCAATTTTAGTCAGATATTGCGTTTGGCTATCAGGGAATGGTAGTGTTCCTTAAACAAACATTCACATATAGTTGCAAAGGCCTCAAAGCTATTCTATGTTTTTAAACTATACTATATCTCACTCATCCTTCACCATACTCTAATTAAGATTGCTATTACTCTATTTCCATGTTTGAGTCTACTCCCACATCACTTCTATCCCTTATAAGTCTTTTTAATTTGGGGAAATTCTTTCTTTAAACTTCTATTAAAAATAAAGTGACGCACACAAGTATTTTTTACAAAAAAGTGGTCACAAAAGTAGGCGCTACAAGAAGAAACTAGTACCTAAAAATCAGCCAAAAGGATATAAAAAATTAACCTGTTTAAGCCTTGCATGCTTCACTTATCCAAAGTTAAAACAATATATGGCTAGAGGGAAGAGATAAAGGAGCTACATAAAAAAGGATGACCAACTAGCCACGATAAATACATACATAAAATTACTACGGAGTTTTGGATCCTAGATTCAAAGGAGAACTATCTTGACGATCCCAATAACTGGTGACTTGTAACTAAGCAGGGTGATGGCCCATGCCTCTTTTTCCAATTTCTCAATACTCTTCTCCATCAAGATAACCAATTACACCTGGGGAACTTGTCATTTTTTGTCCAAGGAAGTGGAGGGCCATTGCAATTACCATGGATTTTAATCCGATGTTCATTGAGTTTTTGGATTAGGTGACCTGCTTTATTGCATTTCCTATTACTAGACCAATGTGAATGAACCTACCCAAGCTCTTTGGATTTTTGGTCAATAAAATCCCCTATAAATTTACTGAAATAGTGACTTCATGAAAAGTTGCAATGATATATTGTCTCCTAGAAAGACCCCTTTTTCCTCTTTGAGGATTCTCTAAATACACACTTGCCAAAATTTGGTAATTACTTAGAGAAATTTAGTTCAAGAAGTAGTGGTTGGATCTCATATTGGTTTTGGGTCAAATATCAAGGCACTAACCATTATAACATATATTGGTAGTTACAACTATATTTTCAACTCCTTTTTAAATCTAATCTACAACACATGTCATAACAATGGGTTGATGTGGTGCATACATGCAATACACATACATATATAAGAGTAGTTGTAGTCCTTTAAGTGATTGTTGTGATGGCTCTCTATGATTCACTTCTTATCAAAATGTGGATAACCTAAAGTTTTATTACCTTGTCAAAGTTTGATGGGTTTTTTCCCTTTAATCAAGTTTCCTTCCTAGGTTTATAAGTGCCTCCTTGTAGACAAAAATCCTATCAATGGAAACACGATTAAGGTTTTCTCTTCCACCAAGTTTTACCTTTGTGGTGTACATTGCTAGTTGCAATAGAGAACTCAAAGCAATATTGACATAGATATAAGTTTAGAAAATAAATAAAATAGAACCAAAGATTGAAATTGAAAAAATAGGTAAACCTCTATTAATATTCTAAATAGGAAGAAATTTTCACTTGTATCTTCAAGGGGGAAACCTCTAATTGAGCATAGATCCAATACAATATTAAGAATTTGATTACACATATTACACCTCTATAAATATTTTCTATCTATCCTAGTCCATAGCCACCTAGTGGGCCTTCATTAATGAGGCCACATTAGCTATTTATGGGACCTTATTCATTAAATATGACCACTATACATTAATTAAGAACCTACTCAACTAGGGGCCTTGGGTTGGGACCCTAGCATGTTCACCCCCTTCTAAATCAATGTTATCCTCAAGGTTGGAGATGTGGAAATGGTTATAGGGTCATGAATGATACCCATGTTGCAACTCTGGGTTGTGTGTTGTTCCATGGTATTAAGACTCCTAGATAATGCATTGGTTCATAAATCACTGTCTTTTGTCCAAAACTACATTTGGTTGCAACCAAATGGAAACCTATTCATCTATTTTGGGGAGGGGATGGTTTGAACTTGAAAATTCATCCCTACTTTTTTCAAGCATGATAGATGAAATAAGAGTGGATCTTAGAGTGGCTAGAAGAGCCAATTTATAGTAAACTTGTCCCATACAATTGAGTATTATATATGGTCTATAAAGTTAGGTGCCAACTTATAGTGGGTATTCTCCTTGAGACACATTATTTTCTTATAGTGTTGGAGGAGGAACCCATGATTTTATTATTCAAAGTAGCACTTAAATCGATGATGATTAACATGTTTCTTGATTTGGTTCTAAGCCAATACCAAAGTCTCCTCAAGTGTAGATGATAGGGTTTTTTCCACCTCTTGAACCTTGGATGAATTTGGTAAGTACAATAACATGGATGGTTTTTTTCATAGAATGTATCGAAGGGTGGCATTTTCATAACATGGTAGGTGGTATTATACCACAATTCAATAGAGGGTAGCTACTGATACATTTCCAAGTTTTTTTTTCCTATACCATAAATGAGAATTTTATATTGATCAAAGTTTGTGTTTGGGAATGAAATAGATAATCCGAAGTACAAGGTTGGATGGAAGGTTCCAATTGATCAATTAGTCTAATTTTTTAACAATACAACAAAAAATGACAATGAATATGAGAATCCTAGCTATGTAGACTCTATAATATATACCCATAACTAGACAAAAATTCACTTGCATGCTATCTAAACAAATGGGAGGTTATTGATCATACCCTTAGATGGTTTAATATCCATAAGTGAAGCATATAGATTTAAATTAGGAATGGAAAAGAGAGAAGAGAATGCATAGTTGGAAGAGGAAGGCGAAACCATAGTATCTTGCAGGCCAATTTGCTTCAATTCCTTATTTGAATTCTCAAGCTGCCTATTTGATTTTCTTCCCTTTGGAGTTGTTGCCTTTTTTCAATTAGTAATTCGATTGTTTATGTCCACTGCGTTTCTAGTTGATGGTACTTCACTTGTAGCTAAGTCATGGTATATCAGATGTTTGAGATCTCAAAGGAGGAGAAATATGGATTTTTGTTTCCCAACTAGCTTGGGCATGTGTCTCCATATTTTGTTCGTAGACTACACAACTCCCTGCTAGCCAAATAATCCTTGTAATTTTAGGAACTAGGACTTGTGAAAGTGTAATTGTTGCCTAGAAAAGATTATATTGTGGTGATTCAAAACCCATAAGCCCCACCTCTGCAGAGACCCATGCATGATATTTAAGCAAGGTAACCACTTAAATCAAATGAAGGAGTGACATCATAGTTTCCATCAAATATACCATTGAAATAAGAAACCTCCTAAATTTCCCATGATTTTGAATGTATAACACCATAACCACTGGGTAAGGGAGGGAAAATTTGATCTATATTGTGAGTGAGTTGAATGAAATTTCCATTGTACAGTATGTCTTCATAACATCATACATGACCTTAGGTGTCATCAGTTGATGCCTACGAGAATTTTCAAGTGATATCACGTTCACAGGATGGGGGAGTGGCACTCCAGGTTTTTAATTCTTAGTGTTTTTAAACCTTGCAATAGGCTTGGTTGGATAAATAATCTGCATTGATATTATTTTGCCTTAGGATATGGATGGATTAGAGTTCCGTAATGGAACCTTAACTAATTCAGATCCATTTAAGCATTGATTTGATCTTGAAGTCAAGAGGGAGAAATATAAATAAAGGCATTTGATGATGAGATTTGAGTAACCCATGGCAATGAATTTTTAAATACTAAGTGAGTCAAATTGTTTGATTCCTTGTAGCACCACATAAACATATGCTTTTGTATTATAGGTTCTACCTAGACTTTGGGAATAACATATTTCTACTTGTCCTCTGTTAATTTATGTAACTAGGGTAAAGTTCCACCTTATACAACTCATATTATAGAGATGATGAGTGCATTGAATTCATATTTTCGAGAGGACAAAAATCGACCTAAATATCACCTCATTTGGAAAAGAAGAAGTTGTTTTTTTGAATTTATGAACCCACTCTTGTATATTGGTTAAGGCGGCCCTACACACATGTATAATTGGTCAAGTCAGCCTCAACATCAAATGGACCTCCATGGAAGCCTAGAAATACAAGAGGCATCAATCTAATTTGGAAATCCATCATCAGGTTTCTTCTTCTATTTTGAAATTGTTTGGTTCACACAGGTCTGACGGAGGAAGCTCACGCAAGGTCCACACACTCGCTACAGGTCAGATTTGACTGCATTCGCATGCACGCAATGTCTCAGAGAGCGACTGGGAAGCTACAGTCACTTACTTAACAAATTGAAGGGTGTGACTGAGGCTTTGAGGTATATTTGGGATGATCTGACTGTAGTCGCATGCTCGCAGTGCCTCAGGGAGCGACTGAGAAGCCACGTCGCTCGCAGGACATACTAAAGGGAGCGACTGAGGTTCTAAGATAGATGTGGGAAGATCCAACCATAGTAACACACATACAATGCTTAAGTGGGCAACCAAGAATTCATATTTTCTTGCTCATAGTGTCTCGGGGAGTGACCAGGAAGCCGCAATCGCTCGCTGAATAAATGGATGAGTTCCACTGGGGTTCTGAGCTAGGGTTTGATAGTTCATCGTATATGTCTTAAGGCTAGAAGGTTTCTCTCTGTTGTACAATTATTTTGGAGGTTTGTTTCTGATTTATATTGGGTAAATCTTTGCTAGATGATTATGTATTGGGCTCATTTTACTCTGTTCTGAAACATTTTATGACAATCTAATAAGAAGAAGATTTGAAAGGGTTTTCCCCCTTGTGGGGTTTTCCCCTGGTCTTTGACCAATATGGCATCTCTTGTGGTTGTGCTATTGTCTCCTTTTTCATTGCATATATTTTTGTATCTTCAATTACTGTTTATGATTGGAAACATTGTTAATAATTGGATGCATTTCTAAATGAAGAATTGAATTGGGTTGAAATAATTGAAACAAAATAGAACAGTCTGAAAAATTAACATGGTATCATAGCTAAGGTGAAGGAAAAATCCCAAAAGGAGACAAAAATTGAAGCCATCATCCTTGGAATTTCAAAGGAGCTTATTTAGTCAAAATCAAGATGTCTTCCTCTACCTTCAAGGAGCATGAGAGGTTGGGTGACTCATCAAACTTTGTTGCATGGAAAGTGAGGTTGGAGATCATAGCTGACAACAATGATGCGTTGGAGTACATTCAAGGAAGAATTCTTGAGCCTCCAGAAAATTCTTCCGCTTCCCCAAGAAACATGTGAAAGAAAGGTGAGTCCAAAGCAAAGAAAATTATAGTTGATGGTTTACAAGATCATTTTTACTTGCATATGTTGGAAATTTAGGGAATTCCAAAGACATGTATGATAAGATAACTGACATGTATGAAATTGACTATTTGAATGAGATCATCTCTTTTAAAGATAACCTCAAAGACACCAAGATGAAAAAAGGAGAAGTTGTACAATCCTATATCATGAGGGTATCTCACCTTAGATATTAATTCAAAGAGTTGGGGAAAGTGTGTCTGACAGGGAATTGGTGATAGTAACTCTAAGAGGTCTCCCTCCTATAGGGGAAACCTTCATCACTACTATAATCAACAACAATTTCCTCCCATAATTTGATGAAATTTTTGGAAAGCTTACTCAAGAAGAATCAAGGATGGTATCAAGAGGAAGAATTAAAAACACGAAGAAGGAGAGCCTGCTGCATATATCACTCATGGAAGAAATAAGAAGAAAGGAAAAGGATGTAAATCAAGAAATACTCCTTGTAAAATGAAAAAATAAGGATTGATAGAACATCTCATATTGAATGCTATAATTGTCACAAGAAGGGTGATTATGCTCGAGATTGTCCCAAGAAGAACAAAGGATCATGTTACAATACTAGAAATAACAAAAACAAAAAGAATAATCAAATAGTAAAGGAAGATCGAATAAATAACCATGATAGAATATATGAAAGAATAAGAAGAGATAATTGAAGCGACTGTAAAGAATATCATTGTCCTCAAAAGAAGTTAAGATTTCCCAAGTATGAATGTAATGTTGTAAACCAATCTGTATACATTCTTATTTCTGCCCTTACTAGTTCTTATCCTCTGGATTCATGGGATAATTGGTTGGTTGATAGTGGGGCCACTCTTAATTTCTCTGGATATAAGGAATTTCTCTCTAATCTAGTAGAGAGGGAGACTAAGCTGAAGATGATTCTTGGAGACAACTCCACTCATCCCGTGAAAGGTTTTGGATTCGTAAAATTTCATTTGAATTCTAGGGAATCAATTTTGTTGCATGATATTGTGTATGTGCCAGGATTAATGAAGAATTTGGTTTATATATCCACTTTGGAAGATAAAAGGATGAGGGTTTCCTTCATCAATGGAAAAGTTCTGACTTGGCATGTTAGTTCACCTATGAGAGATTCATTCACATTAGGATCAAGATTTGAAGGAAAATATAGAGTTACAGGAAGAACACTTATAACATTGGGTCATAATATTGATAATCTAAGCGAGTTATGGCACTGAAGATTGACTCATCTACATTGTGATTCTTTTCCAAAATTGAAGAAATTGGTCTTTGGTATTCCTGATTTTCAAGCCCAACATGATGGAGTATTTCTAGATTGTGTGAGTGGAAAGAAGACAAGGGACCATTCCCCTCTAGTGAGAAAACGAAAAATGACATCCTTCATATTATTCATTCCAATATATGTGGACCAATGCTTGTGAATTCTATTGGTGGTCGTCTCTATTACATCACCTTCATTGATGAATTTTCAAGAAAGACATGGTATATTATTTGAAGCACAATGATGGAACCTTTTATATGTTCAAGGAATTCAAATTTTAATCAAAAATCAAACAGGGAAGAGAATCAAAGTATTCAAGTCTGACAATGGTGTGGAATACATGTCAAACGAGTTCATATCATTTTTCAAGGAAAAAGGAATAAAAAAGGAAACAATTATGCCATACACACCCAAACAAAATGGATTAACATAAAGGAAAAACAAGTCTATATTAGAAGCTACCTGTGCCATGCTCCATGAACAAAAGGTGCCAAAGTGCCTTTGGGGAGAAGCAACACATGCTGTTGTATATGTTAAAAATAGGGTACCTCATAAAGCTTTGGAAAATAAGACCCCCGAAGAAGTGTCCATAGGTGACAAGCTCAACATTAGCCATCTTTGTATCTTTGGATGCCCAGTATATTTTCATCTGACGAAGGAAAAAAGGAACAAGTTGGAGGCTAAAAGAAGAAAAGGTACATTTCTTGGTTATTGTTAAAACTCCAAAGCATATATAATATATATTCCTGGTCAAAGGAAGGTTGAAATTATAGGGATGTAAAGTTTGATGAAGATGCTTCTCTTGGAAAAGCAAAAGACCTTCTTCCACCTCCTCCTCCTGAGAATAGGAATGATGACATGGATATTCTAGATGTTCCTTCCATGCCCAAGTACGAGACTAATATTTTTGATGATCCCATAGAGCCTATGGATCCATTAGATCCTCCTCCAAGTGATCCGCCTACTAGGAAGAGACCACTTTGGCTTCATGACACTCTACACGATGCTGAGTGACATGTTCTTGTTCAGAGATCATTTAGAGAAAGGAAGCATCCATGCAGGTACTAGGGATATGTTGGAGCCATGAGCACCATGATTCAAGCCGAACCTTCCACATTTGAATAATTCGTAAAATAAAAAGTTTGGAAATATGCTATGGCCAAGGAATATGAATCGATAATGAAGAATGATATATGGGATGTTATGCTGAGACCAAAGGGGAAATCTGTGGTGAATTCAAAGTGGCTATTCAAGATCAAACATGGGATTATGGTAGCATTTATAAATACATGGCAAGGTTCGTGGCTTGAGTATTCTCACTGAAATAGGGAGAGGAATATGGTGATATATTTTCACCTATGGCTCGATACAATACCATCCATTAGAAAGTTTCCCTTGCCACAATTAAAGGATTGACCCTTCATCAAATGGACGTAATGACCACATTCCTTTATGGAATATTACAAGAAGAAGTGTATGTTGAGAAACCACAGGGATTTGAAGTAGGAGATCGTAGAACACATGTTTTTAAGTTGAAGAATGCATCGTGTGGATTGAAGCAAGCCCCAGAGCATGGTATGCCTGCATAGACAATTATTCAATGAAGTTGAGATTCAAAATAATCAATTCCAATCCAAATCTATACTTCAAGGTAGTCCAAGGGATTTCGTTGATTTTTTTTTTATATGTTGATGATTTATTCTTAATAGGTACTAAGCCACTGATGATTGAGTACAAGAGGGAGATATCCTCTAAATTTGAGATGAAGGACCTTGGACTCATGCACTACTTTCTAGGCCTTGAGATGTGGAAAATGCCTCGTGATATTTTCCTTCACAAAGAAAATATGTTTTGAATTTGCTGGAAAGATGTGGAATGATATAATGCAAATCCATGGCTACACCGATGGAAATGAACTTTAAGAAGTTATGTGCAGAAGTTGTAGGACTCGATTTGGTGAATCCTTTTCGAGTATAGACAATTGGTTGGGGCTATGATATTCTTAGTAAACACCCGTACAAACATATGCTATGCAGTGAATACAATGAGTCAATTCATGACTGATCCTGTCCACACACATTGGATCACTTCCAAACATATTTTGAGATATTTGCATGGGACGATTACACTTGGTGTAAGATATTATGTCGAAGATGTTCGACTTTATGGATACACTGATGCTGAAATATGGGCATGAAATTTTATCGATAAGAAGAGTATGTATGAATGTTTTTTAGTCTTGGATCTACCATGATATATTGGATGAGAAAGAAGCATAAGTCTGTAGCATTGAGTACCGCTGAGGAAGAGTATATTAGCGCTATCATGGATAGTTTCGAAGCAATTTGGTTGAGGAAGATATTTGGAGAGCTATTTGAGCAGGTCCTAGACACTACAGTGATATATTTTGACAAAAAGAGTGGGATATGTCTGGCATAGAATCCCGTATTTCATGACAAGTCTAAGCACATAGAGATTTGATATTACTTCATTCAAGACATGGTGTAGAGAGGAGACGTTAGACTCCATAACATATCGACAAATGAAAATATTGCATATATTCTCACGAAATATTTATCGAAAGGGAAGTTCTTGGTATTCAAAGTGAAACTTAGATTGAAGGATGTGACCCCTCCTGATAAGGGGCATTGTTGATCGAGGACACTAAGCCAACTCTTCCAACCTGTTGAGCTCCAAGGGTGAGGAATTGAGATAAAGGGATCATGGGGTTGAGGGTTATCTGGACAATAATGTATCAACCCTATCTTTTACCCATAGGGTTGAGATGCTACTCCCTTATCTAGTCTATGCAGAGGCATCATACCCACAAGTCAATCTTGTTTGGAATACGACTCCCCGTTTAGTCAATAGGATGAGAGTATACTTGGGGTGCAAAAACCAAGTTTATTATGATGCAAGTGTTCTACCTCATGACTCTTGAGGGAAATTTATGGGAAGATAGACATAAAATAGTATCGGGTTGATATTTTCTCCCCTTTTTGGTTCTGAGTTGAGAATATGCTCCTCGATGTGATTCCAGGGTTGAGATGTGCTCCCCTGTGTGTTTGATATCCTATTGCTCAATATGGGGTTGAGATATGTGACTCCCCATGAGATGAAGGGTGGAAGATATTGATCCCCAATTATTCTTCTTTTAGATTCAAGAATGTTTTAGCAGATATATTTGAGCAGAGATGGAAACAACATGATGAAAACACTACAGGATGATATGATGATCAACGAAAAGGTATTGGCAGGTGGAATTCTTCCTAGTTGGGAGGGAGCATTAATTTATGTAACTAGGGTCAAATAATATCTTAGACAAATCATATGGTAGATATTATGATTGCATTAAATTCCTCTTTTCGAGAGGACCAAAATTGACCTGAAGATCACCTCATTTGGACAAGAAGAAGTTTTTTATTTTTATTTTTATTTTATTTTTATGAACACACTCATGTATATTGGTAAGGTCATACCTACACACATGTATAATTGGTCAGGTCAACCTTAGTATAGATGGACCCCCATGGAAGCCTATAAATACAAGATGCCTCAAGCTCATTTGTATATTCATCATCAAACTTATTCTTCTCTTCTGAAATTGTAGGTATGACGGAGGAAGCTCGCGCAAGGTTCAAAATTACAGGTGTAAGGCTCTCATGTGTTTAGGGTTTTTGTTTTCCAATCGCAAGCTTGCCATAGGTCATATTCGACTGCATTCTCACACACACTGTGTCTCATAGAGTGACTGGGAAGCCACAATCACTCGTATAACAACTTGAAGGGTGCGACTGAGGCTCTGAGGTAGATATGGGTTGATTTGACTACAATCGCACACTCACAATGCCTCAGGGAGCGACATAGTAGCCATAATTTCTCATAGGACATCCTGAAGGGAGCAACTGAGGTTCTGAGATAAATCTGGGAAGATCCTACGATAATCACACACATACAGTGCTTTAGAGAGAAACTAGGAAGTCATAGTCACTCACTCACAGTGTCTCAGGGAGTGAATGGGAGGCCATAATTGCTCGCAGAATAACTTGATGAGTGCGACTGGGGTTCTGAGATAGGGTTTGACAGTTGCACATAGATTTCTGAAGGTTGGAAGGTTTCTTTTTTCTATACATTGGTTCTGGAAGTTTTTTTCTGATTTGTATTGGGTAAATCTTTGCTAGATGATTATGTATTGGGCTCATTGTACTCTTTGCTAAATTTTTTTATGATAATATATTAAGAAGAATATTTGAAATGGTTTCCCCCCTTGTGGGATTTTTCCTTTGTCTTTGACCAATCTGGTGTCTCTTGTGGTTGTGCTATTGTCTCCTTTTCCATTGCATATATTGTTCTATCTTCAGTTACTGTTTATGGTTGGAAAAATTGTTAATAATTGGATGCATTGCTAAAGGAATAATTGAATTGGGCTGAAGTAATTGAAAAAACATATAACAATATAAAATATTAACATCCTCTAGTGCGGATTGGCACCCCCTAAACCCACTACGCCTCGCTTCCAAACACTTAATAAATAATTTTGTCTAACCATTTATTTCAGAATGATATGCTGCACTCATTTTCAATAGGGTACCTTCTATTTTATTTAAATAAATCCTACTAGAAATTGCTGGTGAATGTGGGATCATGACCCATCATGATATAATTAGGCTTTCCATGTAGTTTGAAAACATGGCCCATGAAGACTTTTTCCATTGTTGAGGCCTCGAAAGGGTGTTTTAAGACACAAAAGTGGGCATATTTCAAAAGACAAACAACAATCACCATGATCACTGCTTTTTTTCCTGATTTAGGTAGCTCCAAAATAAAGCACATAGACATAGTTACAAATTTGATGAGAATTGTGAGCTTAAAATGAGAACTCTAGTCCTAAAAACACATAATTTTGAGACAAAATCTTGTAATGTTTTTTTTATATGTATAAAAAACTTGTAATGTTGCTAACAAAGACCTTAAAATAAACCCCAAAATTGTAAAACAATTACTAATAACACATATTTTTCTTTGGATCCAAATTATTACTTTTTTGAAATCATGGCCATAACATGTACCATTGCAACCTTTTTTTAATCTTAAAATTGCAACATTTTTATCTTAACGACTAACACTATTGCAACCAAAAACATTGAATAATTAAAAAATTATGCTATTAGTAACATTGATGTTTTTTTCAAGCTTAAAATTGTAACAATTTTTAAACCATTACTTAAAAGGCCAATATGGTTGGAAGCAAAACCACTAAATTAACTTTCAAATGTTCACTTCCTTCAGACTAATTTACCACTTCAAGCACATTATCTATATATATATATATAAAAGGGAGATTCAATTATTTTCATTTTTAATAAATTATTTAATTTAATTTTAAATAAAATCATATTTTTTATTTTAAAGAAAGTGTGTGTGTATATATATATATATAAATAAAAAGGAGAGGTAATATTTGAGTTTTCCTTACCCAAACTTCTTACCCCCTTATTTATTTATTTCTAAATTTTAATATTTTTGAAAAGTAATAGAAATAAAAAACATGTAATCTTTATTTATTTATTTTTTTATAAAAACAAAATAATTATATCACAAAAGCAACACAGAAAAATATTAAAAAAAGAAAAAGAAATTATTACTAAAAAAACACACAAAGAAACAAACAAATATAATGCAATGTTGTGGGGGTTGTTAATGAATCCTTATGATCACCCCCTCCCTCCCATTTCCAACACCCTCCTCCCCTTTGTGGCGTGTTGCATTAGGGCATAATAATCTTCCCATTTCCATCATTTTCAGCCCTACTCCCCTTGTGGGTTCTAAAATCTTCCTCTAAGGAAAGGAAGGCATTGAAAATAAGGTGTGGAGTAGGGTAGCGAGAGGGGGAGGGAAATAGTGGGGAATAAAGGAAGAGTACACAGAAACATATAAATAGGTTAACTTTATTCCAGTAAAGGTTGGTTTTTATAGACAAATTATTGAAGTTTTTACAAAAAATGCATTTCCACTACTCTTCTTACTCACCAAGGATGCTGAATTCAATTGGAATGACAGGTGATAGAGCACTTTCAAAGCATTAAAATAAAAATTTACAATTGCACCTATCCTTCATATATCCACAGATGTGTTAGAAACCACAATTGGAGCCATGTTTGCACAAAATGAAGAACAACATAACCCATATGCAATATACTTTATTAGTAAGAATATTATGGTCGTTGAGCTAAATTACACCATTATGGAAAAATAGTTCCTTTTTGTAATTCATGTTATAAATAAGTTTCACCATTAAATAACTGGGTACTCTATAATTATATACACTAATCATGCCGCCATACAATATCTAATGAATAAACCTATCACCAATAGCAAGGTGACCAAATGGTTATTATTGTTACAATAATTAAACATTTATCATCATGGATAGACATATGAAGGAGAATGTTGTTGCTGACTACCTTTATCAACTTGTTAATGATTGGAATGTACCACCATTCAAGGATAATTTTCTTGATGAACACCTTTTTGCAGTATTTACTAACACACTGTGGTTTGTAGATATTGGTAACTACTTGGATGTAGGAAAAATCCCATTGCAACTATCTCCAAAGTGACAACAGAGAATCATCTAATAGAGTAGCATATATTCCAGGATTGAAGAATGCATTTTTTGCATAGGATTGGATCACATCATCCAACAATATGTGAGGGAAGATGAGATTTATGACATCATAAAGGCATGTCAAGATGGACCTTATGGAGGACACTTAAAATAAAAGAGGATGTGATATAAATCACTTCATCATGGGTATTATTAGCCCAATATCTTTTGAGATGCCAAGCAATATGCAAAGAGGTGTGATATTTTTCAAAGGATGGGATGTCTAGTTCAGTTAGGAAAAATGGATATACAAAATCAAATAGTTGTAGATCCCTTTGAGAAGTGGGCCCTTGATTCCATAGGGCCTATAAAATCTTTGTATTGATAGAACTCCTACATCATGGTTTGCAGAAATTATGTTAGAAAGTGAATTGAAGAAAAATCACTCCCAACAATTATAAATCAAGTGGTGGAATGCCTAGGGAAATTTTCTTTCATAAAGGCACTCAACTCAAAACACATAAGAACCCTTAAAAAGTTCTACCATATTAATCAAAGGGTAACTATGCCATATAGACCACATGCCAAAGCGAAAGTGAAAGGAACAAATAAAATACTTGATTCCATCTTAACAAAGACTATTCAACTACATCTTAAGGATTGGATGGATTAACTTATAGAGGCCTTAATAGTTTATAGAACCATGGGGTGGAACACCGTAATATATACTCCTCCATATGAAATCATGTGTATAAAGAAATCTATCTTCCCCCTATAGACCCAAGTGAAAACCTTGAAAATTTCACTTCAACTAGGCATGGACTTATCTAAAGCACAACTCTAGAAACTAGATTTAATTAGTGCATTGGATGAAATTTGTCAAGACACCCTACACCATACGTCTATCATCTAAAAATTGATAGTTTTTGTAGCTCGAAAAAAGTGTTCTAGTATCATATGGTGTCTATGACATTAATGAACATTATGGATTAATTTTCTCAAATACCTAAAAAAAATTCAAAGGAAAATTGTCTTAATTAGAATTAATCAACCAATTTAATTATTTTCCTAAGTCTAACTTACGGAAATGGATTAATTTATCAGGATAGATTGAGGAAAATTGATTTTCCTCTAGTGACTTCTAGAAAAGTAATTTGATGGAGTCAAGATAATCTCAGCCATCGATTGGAGTTAGATCATGGTCATTGATTTCTCAATGAGAAATTATAAGAATAGATTGATGGTAATTTAAAGAAAAAATTGGTAGTGAGATAAAAGGGTGCAATGATAACGCAGGGGTACTAATAGATTGAGCTCAACAATGATTCAAGACAAAGTTGCTGGAGAAATTTCATTACAACAATTTCTAGTTTCTCAGTGATAAAGGGAGATCGATTTTATCTGTCGGGAAGCCAATTTTCCCAGTAGTGTGAATTAACTCAAAGAGGATGAGTTGGCAGAGCAAGAAGGAATTTACAAGAAGTGATAAATTTGCATAGGAGAAGCCAATTTTTCCAGTGGAGGTCAAATTTCTGGAGGAGGACGATTTTATTTCCCAACGAGTGTGAGTTTCTAGAGAGGCCGAGTTAGTCAGGGCCACATGTGTTGATCAATTTAGAGAGCGAGAGGGATGCCAAATTGAATTAGAGGGGCCGAGTTTCTTTCGAGAAGTTAGATCGATTAGCAGAAGTGAAGAGAACAATTTTCCATAGGTTTCCTAATTTAAGACAATTTTTTTTAATATTTTTAATTACATAATTGTTGAAGTATAATAAAAATACTTATTTGCATAACTGGTTTTCCCCACACTAGGTTTTTTCCAAGGACATTTGTCCAAAAATAAAGTGTTCATTATTTTTTTTGTGTGCAATAATTTATTATTTAATATGATTTAATTTTATGGGAAGTTGCAATAGTGTTTTATTCAATATTTGTCGCATATAAATTGCAGAATACAAAAGTAAAATTAAGATAGGTGAATAATAACTAGTAACTATAACAATTATTAAAATTTCACATTGTATCAAAGCATATATGAGGGAAGAATAAATATCTAAACATGAAAAGGAAGAGAAAATAAAGGGTTTACAAAACCAAATTCATATGCTTTAGATTTATGCGGTTTCATTATATTTTTGAGGGTTTATAAAATGGCATCAACAGGTTTGAGAGTTCGGGACATAATGGATGGAGCCAAAAATTTTGGTGTTTGGAAAACCACCATTTCTTTATTGTTGGAAGAAAATGGACTCAAGGAGTATGCGACCATTGTGATGGTCATACCAGTGGATCTAGCACAACTCACTACATATAAGAAGGAATAAGCCAAATCTAGGAGGATGATCCTTGATGGAGTCAAGGACCATATATTTCCACATATCACTAAGTTAGTTATAGTGAAGAAAATGTGGGACACAATTTCAAAGTTGTTCCAGGATGCTACTAAAAATAGGAAGTTGATTCTCAAGGACAAGCTAAAGAATACCAAGATGAAAAAGGATGAATACACTACTAGCTACCTCACCAAATTAATACTGGTAAAGGATGAGTTAGATGCAGTGGAAGGTAAACCAAATGATGACGAGTTGATGCATATAGCCCTGAATGGATTAATGAAGCAGCGTGATGTCTTCATTCAATTCATTTTTTTTTAAACTGGAACGGTTAGATTTTATTGATAGAAAACAAGTCGGGCAAAGCCTAAACAACCGTTACAATTTCCAGATTTGACATAAGCGCAATTTCCCTTTAGGGAATGATTGCCTTGGTCAGTGTCTCTGCATTTATGTTGATCATTCCTTCTTGTAAAGTGCATCCAATGTTTGCCAATCTGTCCGCTTCCTTGTTCAATCCTCTGAGGATGTGGAAGATTTGAACAGAGGGGAAATCTTTCAGAGTTCTGTTCACTCTTGATAGCTGTATGTTCAGCGCCGGATCGTTGAGCCTTTTCTTTTTTACCATTGATTTTATCAGCAATTTTGAATCGCCTAAAATTAGGATTTCTTTAGGATTTTCTTTTCTGGCCATTTGGCAGGCTTTCAGGAGATTGAGAGTTTCAGCTTGATTGTTGGTTTTCATTCAGAGGCCCCAACTGAATTCTTATTTTTTCCCATTCGGGAAGAAGATCACCCCTCCTGCTCCAGACCTCCCTGGGTTGCCTTTTGAGGCTCCATCAAAGAAAATGGTGCACATGTTCTGAGATTTCCACCACTGTTGGAAGTTGTCCTCAGATTCTCGGATCTGCCATATTTCCTTATGAGTGGGCTGAGAGTTTGCTGGGAGTCTGGCCTTTCCTATATAATCTTCCAACCACGCCCTTTCTTCAATTTGAAGAGAGTTGTCATATTTAACTGAAGAGTGGTTAAGAGTTTCAAGGAGGAGGTTCTTTGCCTGTTCCGCCACTTTTGCTGCGGGCAGTTCTGTGTTATTGAAAATGTTTTCGTTCCGGGCTAACCAAATTTTCCAGCAGACATACTTTGGGGCAGAAATCCATACCTTGTGCCAAATAGATTTGTTGGTAGTACTATGGGGATAGCTGGCTTTCCAGGAGGAGAACATGGAGTCAATCGTGTTTTGATAGGGAGGACGCACAGTCAGCCCGGTGAGGAAGATGGACCAGACCTCCTTTGCAAACTCGCAAGCTATAAATAGATGATGTGCAGTTTCCAGAGCTCTTTTGCAGAGGGGGCATCTGTGTGGTCCTGCTATATTCCTCTTGCACAAATTTTCACCGGTCAAAATCTTGTTGTGGAACAAAGTTCAGAAGAAGAAATTGATTTTGGGGATGCTGAAGCTATCCCAGATCTACTTCCACACTGATTCTGGGTATGCAGAATCCTTTTTGCTTTGCATTTGATAGTACCCTTGGCTTGCTGAGTACACTCCGGTCTTACCCCAGCCCCAAGCGTCATCGTCATCTGTATGCACCGGAGTAAAATCAGAGATTGCGGCTTTAAGAGCGTCCAGCTGAGCGATGAGATGCTCAGGAGGTCTGGGGAAATTCCAATGCTACCAGATTCCTTTACTGTCCCACCTTGAAATATCCTCGATTTTCCTGATACCTTTTGTGAGTAACCAATCTCTTATCTCATATATCTCATTGTTTTCTACTAGAGGGCGATGTCCCATGATATAGTCTCTCCAAAGCATAGTTTTTTTTCCATTCCCGGGAATCCTATACAAGTGGGTCCTGAAAAATTCGATACCTCTGTTGCACAGTTTCCAGGCCTGGGTACCTTTTGGAAATTTCTCCGGCTTGAAGGTTTTAATAGACTGGTTTTTGAGATATTTCCATTTGAAGATCTGGCTGACTGGGTGGTTAGGCTCAATGCAGAGCTGCCATAATAGCTTGCAACCTAGTGCCAAGTTTGCATGCACAGGGTCACGTATTTGAAGTCCTCCTTCCACCAGCGGTCGTTTCAAAGTGTCCCAGCTTATTAGATAAAATCTGTTGGTGTTTCCTCACCCGCCGTTCCACAAAAAATTGCGCATGAGCCTGGAGATTTGATCTGAGATTAATTTTGGAGCCATCATGAGCAAAGTTTGAAATGTGGGCAAAGCCGAGAGGACTGATTTGATGAGCGTTAATTTGCCTCCTGTGGTTAGCCAAAATCCTCCCCACGCTGCTATCTTCTTTTTGAATTTTGAGATTATTTCCTCCCACAAATGATTCTTGTTGGAGCCCAGCGTAATAGGGAGACCCAAGTATTTTATTTTTTCCCATTCTGCATGCCTAGTGAATCCCAAATCATTTGCAATTTTCTCGATTGTGTGCTGTTCTGTGTTCCAGCCATACACAACACTTTTCCTCTCACTGACCAGGGCTCCCGAGATGCTGCAGAATTTTTGAAGAATGATTCTGAAGGTATTTGCTATTCTTGGAGAGGCCCCTCCAAGCAAAAGAGAGTCATCAGCGAAGAGTGCGTGGTTCACTGGCTCTATACCTTTCACAATTCTAATCCCTGGTATACTGCCAATTTGTTTTTCCAAAGTCAGTTTTCTACTTAAGGAGTCTGCCATCAGAATGTAGAGGAAAGGTGAAAGGGGGCAGCCCTGCCTCAAACCCCTGGTGGCAAGAAAGAAATTAGCAGGTCTACCATTTATTATTGGCGCAATCCATATCTTCTCCAGACATGCTTTGATTAAGTTGATGAAGTCCTGGCTGAAACCGAAGGATAATAGAACCTTGTACAAGAAAGAGCGGTTAACTCTGTCAAAAGCATTGCACATATCCAGTTTAATGAGCATACCTTGTTCTTTGCGAGTGTGGCTGGAGTGAAGAGCTTCCTGGACTTGAATGACATTGTCCAGTATGTGTCTTCCTTTCACAAATCCCCCTTGGGCTGGAGAAATTAGCTTTTGTAAGAGAGGTTTAATTCTGTTCGCCAACAGTTTGGCCACAATATTATAGGATGAGTTGCACAGTGAGATAGGCCTGTATCTATCGAATGATCCTGGATTTGCTTCCTTTGGAATTAAGGCAAGGAAGGTGGAGTTTGTACCACCTCCAACCTTTTCCTTCCTCATAACATCTTGTACCATTATGAGAAGATCATATTTTATTAGCTCCCAACATAATCTATAAAAGTGGATTGAGAATCCATCAGGTCCGGGAGCTTTGTCTGGCTCCATGGACCAAACAATATTTGATATCTCTTCTTCTGTGACTGGGCTCAAGAGTGTTTCATTGTCGTCTGTACTGACAAGATGTGGAATGTGTGTGAGTAATTCTATTATATCTTCCTCATTTCCGTCTTTTCCAGCGCTGAGGAGGTTTTGGAAATGCTTCACAGCAGCTTCCTTAATTTGTTCGAATCCTCTGCATACTTGACCACTAGATGTAGTGATTTATGTAATGTGATTTCGCGACAAATGAGCCCTGTATTGTCTGTGAAAATATGTAGTGTTTCTGTCCCCAGCTTTGAGCCACAAGCTGCGGGAATTTAAACGCCAGTATTATTCCTCTTTTCTAAAGGAGCTGTAAGTTTTATTTTGGGCGGATTTTTCTTTTTCTAAATCCGTGGGTAAAACATCTTTCTCTTCCAACTCAAATTGAAATTCTTCCAACTGGTTGACTGCTTCTTTCCTCTGGCTGGTGGGGGAATTAGTGGCTTTCTTTATCCATTATTTTAGAGCCTTCTTGGTGCTTTTCGTTTTTTGTTCCCACACGAAGCTTGGGGAGCCTAAGACATCGATTCTCCATGCTGTTTGAACTATTTCAAGGAACCCTTCCCTTTCAGCCCAGAGAGGGCTGAAGCGAAAAGGTATAGGACCGAGATATTCTTCTTCCTTTAAGCACAGTAGGATTGGTTTGTGATCCGAGGTTAGTTTTGGGAGGATCTTGGAAAAAAAAATTCTATTGTCCATCATGATAGAGCTGCTTGTGAGGAACCTGTCCAACCTTGCAGAAATATGATGTTCCCCTGTTCTGTTATTAGTCCAAGTGTATTCTCCTTTCACAGGCTTGAAATCAACTAAATCCCACTCATGGATGATAGTTTCCACTGTGGAGAGGAGGGGGTCTCTCGAAGGGGTCCCACCTCTCTTTTCATTGGGATCTAAGATTATGTTCAGATCTCCTCCTATGACTATATTCGTAGGATTGAGTAGCTCTAAGTAATCCGAGAGTTTCTTCCAGCACTCTTTCTTTTCATCATATTGCACAAGAACATACATATTAAACATGGCTAATTTAATGTTACTTACTATATGGCACAGTTCTGTGTATATCCAATGTTGGGTCTCAAAGTATCTGTCTAAAGAGAAGGAATTCTTAGACCAGAATGTGCCTATTCCCCCAGCCGAGCCTCTAGCACTGACTACCTTTCCTGAATCAAATTTCCATCTTTTATTGCTAGTGTTTAGGAGGGTCTCCCCTTCTATTTTTGTCTCTTGGAGCATGAGTATGTCTATGGATTCCATTTTCATTAAATCTTTAATAGCCTCTGCTTTAGTGGGATTCCCCAGACCCTTGCAGTTCCAAGAGACCAACATCATCATTTACAACTTGTTGGAGTGGGTCCACCTCCCTTAGGAGCCCTTGGTCTGGTATTCCTCCCTAGAGTCATTTCTATGGTGGCTTGACTTCCTAGGGTTTTTTTGTCTTTCTGATTCTTCTTCCCTGGTTTCCTTGTTTGATCTCCTTCCGACTCTCTTTGTTGGCCTTTCAAGGGTCTTGTCATCCGAAGATCCCTCATTTTCTGCATTCTTCTTTTTTTTTTGGTTATATCAGCATATGAAGGGGAAGAAGTATTGCATGAGTTCGGATTTGGGGAGTTACCTGGATCTTGAGAATCAATGCTGTTCTGCTGGGGAGGGTCTTCCCGTTCTGCCTCTGGAGGATCTGAGGGTGGAGTGAGTGATTCGAAGGGGTTTTTGTCCTCCACTGTGCTGATTGTTTCCCTACTTCCCGCGTTTTGTAAGCTGTCACTTTCTTGCCTTGTTTTGTTCCTTGGGTCTTTGCCTTTGTTTTTGTTGTTCTGCCCGTTGTTTGTTGTTTTCTTTGCTTGCGTCCATTTCTCTCCTTTTTATTTGTCTGTCGTTTCCTCATTTTTTTTCTTGAAATATCTTGCGAAGTGCTCGTATTCATGACAGTGTCTGCATTTAAAGGGGAGCTGCTCATAATCCAGCTCTTGGATGCGAGTCCAGTCCGCCACCGAGAGTTTGATGGCTTCAGGTAAACCGATTTCAAGGTCGACCTCAACGCAGATTCGGGCACAAGAGTATTGGTCCTTCCTTGGCGCCTGATATATATATCTGCCAAGAGCATTTCCTATGGATTGCAGTGAGCTCTGGCTCCAGCAGTGAAGGGGAAGGTGAGGTAGGCGCACCCATACAGGCACAACCGTGGGGACATCTTGAGCTGGATCAAAGTCCAGGGATCATTTATTCAAATAGAGTCCTTGAGGGCCCATGAAATATGGCCCATTTCTGAATATCAGGCTTCTATCTTCCACGTTGTCGAACACAAACACAAAGAATCCTTTGCCAACGAAATGACTTTTTATTCCTTCTTTAACCAAGGGTATCCAGTTTCGCTTTACCCATTCTTCGACAACTTTTGGGGAGGGCCATAAGCCTGTGAACTGGCCAATAATGCCTCTTTCTGCGAGATTCAACGTTGTTCTGCATGTGTCTTCCACCAGCAGAGACACCATGGGAATGTTTACCAGTTTTTTGATGAACCTAAGCTGAGGACCAGAAGACTGGCGTTTCCCTGCAGCTGCAACAAGGTTTTTGAACGCTTCTAGTTTTGGAGGTGGGGGGGGAGAAACATCAGGACCGCCTCCAAGGTCCATAGCGAAGAAGGCCACTTTCAAGAGGGAGGGGGCCAACTTGTCACCGCTAGGCCACCAGCAGAGCCCCCATGCAAGAACGTAATGCCAGAAAATACCTTGAATGAAGAGAAACCGAGCTGAAGAAGACCCGACCCTATGCGCCGCGAAAACGACCCAATGCGCCGCGACCGGCCAGTGCGCCGCGCAAGAGCAACAAAACACGCTGGAGAACGATCCTATGCGCCGCGTGCACCTGAAGCGCCACGAAAACAGCCCTGAGCGCCGCGCACAGCAGCAGCAGAACACCTGCAGAAACCCTAGAGGATGCAGCTATAAATTTCACAACTACAATGTCTTCATTCAATTCATTAATAGACGAGAGGACTTACCAATTTGGGATAGATTATGGTTAAATTTCATGTAGGAGGAGCCTATAGTAAGCCTTGTTAGGGGGAAAAAACATGAAAACATGGCCCTAAATGGAAAAGGGAAAGCGAAGAAGGGGTCTAACAAAGGGACAAAACCAAATGGTGAGAAGAACAAGAATGACCTATCAAAGGTCAAATGCTATGGTTGTGATGAGTTTGACCACTATGAAACAATTTTATGTAGAGAAATAAGACCAATAATAAGGGAAATAAACAAACAACTGCTTCAATAAGTGCAGATGAGCTCTCTAGTAATATGTAACATGAATTCACATTTATTGCTTGACTATCTAGCTCAACGTCATAGGGTGTTTGGTCTATAGACAATGGGGAGCTATTTCACATGATATGAGTTAGAGAGTACTTCTCTATCTATAAGGAGGATATCAGATTCTAGATTCAATTGGGAGACAAGTCTAAGTGCAATCAAGTTGCAAGAGGGACTATTATGTTTCAGAGGGAGGATTTTAAGATGATTCCTATTCATTATTTGTTTCATGTGACAAGCTTGGGTATGAACCTTATTTCTGTATCTATCATTTAGGATAAAGGGTACAATGTACTCTTTAGAGGGGTGTAGGTGCTAATTAGGCACAAGTATTGGAAAACACCCATAGCAATTGGAGTGAGGAGTGATTATTGTATAGGTTGTAGATGGACGCCCATAAGGCACTAGTTAGAAACAATAATCCTAGAGATGAGGGGGAGCTATGGCATAGGAGGATGGGCCATAGTGTTTCGAAGGTGAGAACATAGTATGATGATGTTTTCAAGGGATGTGTGTTGGGGAAGTTCATGAAAGTGGATTTTCCAAGGAGTGACACCAGATCCAAGGGTGATATTGATCTAACTCATTAAGATATATGTGTACCAATGTTGACGAAGTATCCTAGGGGATACGAGCACTTCATAAATTTTATCGATTATTTCTACAAGAATACCTAAATATACTTTTTGAAGACCAAGGATGAGGTCTTCAATCACTTTCAAGAGTTTAAATCTCCAATGGAGAATGCGACAAGAAGGAAGGTGAAGGTTTTTCGATGAGCAATGGAGTTGAGTACACATGAAAGGAATTCTAAGAGTTCTGTACCAATGCAAGAATCAAGAGAGAGTGTATGATTCTTTACAACCCACAACATAATGGGGTTGCTGAGAGGAAGAATCATTCTATATTAGAGGAAACGAGAGCTATGATGTATGACCAGGATATGCCACACTACTTGTGGGAAGAGGCATGTAGTAAAACAATTTATATTCAGAACATGGTTAGGGAATTAGGCAAGATGACACCAAAGTAGGCATTCATAGGGAATAGGCCAAATCTCACTCATTTTAGGATTATTAGAAAAATTTTGAGTTCTAAAATGGGCCTCCTAAAGAATATTATAAATAATAAAATAAGATTATATTACATCATATATTAAATTTTAGAAGGAAAAATTAAAAAACTACATTTTCAACAAATTTTTTTATTTTAAAGGTCGTAATTTTCATTAATTGTAAGGAAAATTACATGTTGCATTTGCTTCAGGATGCATCATGCATATCCATTAGTGTTCAAAAAACATCAAGAGTGGTTTGTTAAAACCATGTTCAACAGTAAAATAGCAAAATATTTACAAAATTAGCACGGATTGTGCCCTTATGAACATAGATATCATATAATATAAGTCTGTATGCAAAGGAAAATAAAAAAATAACATAAAAACCATAAAGCCTCTGATCAGACAGGTTTTTCAAGAGGCTCTGGGGGCCCAAAATCCTCTATGAAAGGATGGTGATAATGCTGATATATGTCCGCTCCCAGGTGTTTTGTTATATGCAAGTGTTCCCATGTTATTTGCGTTGCTTCTTTTGACAAGTGGTCGGCGTCCTGGTTCCTTTGCCTGTAAATATGAGTGACAATATTGTTATCAAAATGAGTTTTAAGAGCAAGCACTTCATCCAGAAAATTTCTAATAGTGTGTGCATGACATGCAACAATGTTATTGAACCAGTTTATAATGATCTTTGAGTCCCCAAATATTTGTATCATGTTGCATCTCTTCTCTAAGGCGAAAATAAGAAGCAGTCTGAGACAGTTGAGTGCTGAATAGTTGTTAGTGCCAGGGCCCAATCCCGTTTTGAAATGATAGAAATGATCATCGACTAGGTAAATTAATGTGACTCCTACATAGCCATCAATTCTAGCCACACCATTGAAATAGGCCCAAGGAAATTTTTTATCAATGACTTCCGGCGTAATAACCCTTTCAGCTTTTGAGTGTGTCTCTTCAGGTATGGAGTGATAGAGGGCTAGTATAGAGTTGTGAATGGTGTGCCTGGGGGTCAGTGTAATTTGGAATATGAAATGGTTCCGAGACAACCAAAGTCCCCAAGTTATCATGAGTGCCAGATTTTGAGCCTTGCTTGAGGTAGTGGCATGCCACTAGTTTTGCCTAGCTAGTAGGATGGTGTCCCCATGCCAATGTAAATTAATGCCCAAGTCCTTTGTGATCTACATCCAAATTTTCTGAGCCACAGGGAAATTGAGGATGAGGTGGAGGATGTCTTCCACATGTTATTTGTTGTGCACACATCATGAGGGACCATCGATGGAACGCTTAGCTAGATTGTCCTCAGTGGGTGCACTATTAGTAAGGATACACGACATAAAGAGATGAGTTTTGGGGGGGGGGGGGTTTAAGCTTCCAAAGTGGTTTCAACCACCATCCCATCTTAGGAGGAATTTGTGCCTGAGTGAGAGCAACATATCCATATTTAGGCATGTAATAACCTTTGGGAGTTGTGGCCCAGATCAATTCATCATTTGTGTTGGTAATCCTGATATGGGATATCTTAAGTGCCCTGATGTACCTGTTCCATGTCCCTTGCCATTGCTTTGGGATGTTGAGTACAGTGGCATATTTCCACTCTTGGGTGGTCCAATCTGAATTATCATTTTCTGCTACCTTTCGAACTCTCAAAATCCCTCGCTCACTAAGGAATAATCTGATGTCCTAGGGAATCAGATGCTCCTTGCCACAACCTGACCATGGGTCCAGACCAATACAAAACTATGTGCCGGCTCCAACCCACTAAGCCAACCCCTGTTTAATGAGTGCTAAGGAATTTGTGATAGCCTGCTACACCACCAATGGGGAAGTATGGGGACGATGTGAGCATATGATCCAGTCAAGAGTAGGAACGTGAGAAATATATTTGGAATATATGACCTCCTACCATTGGCTGTCTGAGGTCAAGATTTGCCACCCTATCTTGGCGGCCGGGGCTTTTGCAAATAGTTTAAGATCCTTGAGTCCCCAGCCACTGTTTGGGCTTGGTAATGTTGATCAGTGATTGTCATTGATGTAAACCCAAGCAACACTAGGGGATACCTAAATATTGCATGGGAATTTTGATCTACAAAATTACTATATTCTAGGTCAAGAATTCTTTTGATGGTTTCTACTTGTCGAGATGTTTTCGTTGATATATGGCACGCCACGTAATTCTTCACAGTTTGAGAGATATTCAGGTTTGAAGTTTGTAACCCCTGTTAGTGGGCTAAAACCCCATGGGGTTGTGGCATGGGTCATTGAAAAGTCAATAATTAATAATTTTTAAGCTCATAAAATCCCTCCCACGTTCACTTGTTTAATCCTTCTCAACCTAAGCATTTATATGAATTGTGATCCTCATATCCTCCTTATGTAGGGATTTCGCTACCTGAAACAAGTCATCGTGGAATTTTCGCTCTAACGTTTTTTCTAAGAAGGTTCAGAAGCTGAAATTTTTATGAGGCGAATCTGAAATCCTGAGGAAGCTCCTGAAAAATTCCAGATCAAGGTGCATAACATTTTAGGAGATATGATCTTTGGAATTCAGTGTTTTTGTAGGCTCCTGAACTTCATCTCAAAGAAGTGACCTTGGGAAAATCATCATAACTATCTCTCTGAGTATCGAATTGGAATTATGTCAGAAGTGGTAGATAATGCACAGACTATAGTTTGTGATGTATCAATTTCAGAGCCAAATGAAGAAACAGTGACACGTGGCACTCCGTACAAGTTTGCTCTACTGAAATAGTCCATAATTAGGTTATTGTGAGAGATTGGACACAACTCTCTCTTGAAGAATCAAAATTGGATCAGACCTATGGAATTGGAAAGAAGACTTAGAGTACTGCTACAGAACCGAAAATCACATATTGAGGAGCTGAAATAACAGAGATACACCTGATTCAATATCGAGATCCTAGAAGGAAAGAAAAAGCTAGATCATGTGTTGTCAAGGGCTGCAAAGGACTAGACTTTCTAGGGAAGCAAAGCAAAGCAAGGTGCAGTAGAGGGTAGCATGACAAGAGCAGAAATCAAGGTGCAAAATAACAACAAGAAGTTCAACACATGAAGTCTTCAAGTGGGCAGCACTGCATATAGTCATTGTAAAGGTATCATTGTACTAAGTCATTGTAATTGTACAAGTGTCTATATTCCAAGAGTTGAAGAGGCGGTGTCGGGAGGTCTAGGATCATCTTCAGGTGGTTTTTGTCCTGGATAGGGTTTCCACCTTAAAAACTGTGTGCATTTATGTTCCTTTTGTTTACTGTTATCATTGTACAAACACTGATAATAATGGAAGATTAACTAATGCTCTAATTGAAAGGAATAATGATTCACCCCCCCTCTCAGTATTTCCAACAACTGGAATCAGAGCTTGGTTCCTTCAATAACAGTTTAATAGCTGGAAGGAGGTCATGGAGCATACCAAGAATGGTGTACCTCTGTTCAATGAAAATAATTATGCACTCTGGAAAGGAAGAATGGAGGTCTATCTCTCATGCCAAGGTTAGAAGCATGGGACACTGCTCAAAATGATTTAAGCATCAATCGCGGAATGAATGGGTAGTAAAGAATTTGCAAACGATGCAAAAGAAAGAATATTACTATCGTTGACTTGAATCACACACTATAAGGTGTTGGATTGTAAAAACCACCAAAATGTATGGACACTTGAGAATATATAAATGTCAAAGAACCAAAGCCTAAAATATAGAGCTAACTTTGAGCAACTCGAATGAAGAAGATGGCAACATATGATACTCCACTATGTTGATGAAATCAATACCCAGAAGGGATTGGGAGAGCGCTCATCGCAAGACTATTATACGAAATATTATTAGAACGTTACCAGGGAGATTCAACCCAAAGGTATCAGTCTTAGAATACAGTGAAAATCTAGACAAACTCAGCAAAGAGAAATTACATGGAGTTCTCATAGCATATGAAATGAGACTTGATGAAAGAAGAGGGTACTTCGCATCTAGAAACTACGCATCTAATAAAACCAATAAGGACAAACAACCTTCAATTTAAAATACATGCACTTGCAAGTGTGAAGAAAAGGGAGATGATGAAGAAGGTATTTCAAATGAAGAATATGCTTACTTTATGAGAAAAGTAAAAATTGGTAAGGGAAAATTCGAAGTTAAACTTCTATTGATATGTTTGGCCGTAGAAGTTGCATTTACGAAAGAAATGTCCGAATGTAAGTGATGGAAACTCAAAAGGAAAGAAAGGCTTTAAGAAATTAAACAAGCAAGGCAAAAAGAAAGGATCCAAAAAAAAATTTCTCTCTAAAAAAGGTCGCTCATTATCCGATGAAGAAAGTGACAGCAAAGAAGAAGCCAATGAGAAATTATTGTTTATGGCCAAGCACAATAAACAAGAAGTATCAAACAATGAAGAAGAAGGGTTGACCATAGAATAATTTTATGAGGAGGAAATCAAGCCTATAAAAGAGCTCAATGCTGAGAAGATCTGTTCCAATACTCTTGAAGAACAAGTTCAAGGTCTCAAAATTGATGTTGAAGAATACAAACGTATTGAAGAGTCACTTCAAAAGAAGTTGGAAGAAAGCAACCAAGAAAGGGAAACATTAGAAGCCGAAGTAGTCTCGTTGCGTAAGGAAGTGAAGAAGGGAAAAATTGTCCAAAAATATGGCAATAGCTTAAGGGCATTGGAAGAAATCATCAACAATCAACGATCTTACAATGACATAACTGGCCTCGATTACAAAGAAGAAGGAGCAGGACCTTCTACAGCAAAATATAATGAACCTATGAGATTTGACATGCATGTAGACTTCATTGAACAAGATTCACAAGAACATCCTTGGAAGATGATTCCTCGACGAATATTTCCATCCAGGTACCAACATAATTTTGTTATTCATGTGGAAAATTTGGTCATAAAGATGTAGAATGTTGTCCTAGGAACCAATACAATTCCAGGAGATCCTTCAAATATGAACCTCCCAGGGCTCAACGAAACATCAATAGTTTTAAACATTTAAGAAATAATATGGAATGTTATGCAACAAGAACTTTGACACATAGGCTGGGAGATCAGGCAGACTTGAAAATCCTCCAAGAATCTTCAAGCCACGTAATCTAACAAACATGGAAGAAGAAGAAGACTAATAATTGTGCTCACTCTCAAGGCTCAAAACAACAATGATGTGTGGGTATGTTGATATTTAAGGCTATCAACGATATTGTTACACCATTTTTTGGTTATCTAATCCATTGTTATTAGATGGACCCAAGTACACCAAGTAAGACCAATTTTACCCCAAGTAAAATCACATTCACTATGAAAAATAACATAGTAAACCACCTTTATTAAGTTATTTATGGTATAAACAGGAAACCCCATGGGGAAACATTAAAGAAATCCATATTTGTTTTATTTTCCTCAAGGAATAATTAGTTAAACAACATTTTAATTAATATTCCTAGTTATATTTAACCCAAAACAAGGAAGTTAATTAGATATATCATTAGTTATCTTATTATTTTCTAAGAATAATTATTTAAACATTACTTAAATAATATTCTTAGTTAAATATGACTCAATCTCCCTTAAATAATTAAATAAATAATTATTTATTTGGTTATTACACAACCATATCCTTAAAACGATAAATAAATCATTTATTTATTTATTAATTTTTAACCACATCCTTAAAATGATAAATAAATCATTTATTTATTTGTTATTACTTAATCACATCCTTAAAATGATAAATAAATCATTTATTTATTTATTATTTACAAATAAAGGGATTTGACTCAAGTCAAATTCCTTTTCCCTGCAACAAATATAATAAAATATTCCATAAAAGTTGGATCTTGATTTGGTTAATAATATTTTAATTATGCACCAATATCTAGACTAACTCAATATTTTGTTATAAATAGAAGGGTTTTCCCATTCATTTGTCACCTTTTGTTGCCTAAAGATCACTTTGGATCTCAACTCTTGGTCTGGATATTGATCCATTATCATAGCCATATTTTTCCATTTTTGTCTGGGTTTTCTACACCATCAAGAGAGAGGAATTCTAAATCTGAAGTGTTGAGGACTTACAAGAACCCATCTCATTGAGGAGAACAGGGAACACCCTCTTGTGTTTTCCTCCCAGGTGCCCTTAATATAAAATTTCATTGGATATATTCTTGTCTTGTCTATTATATCTATGGGGTAAATCTTATTTTTCTACTGTTTAATGTCTTCTAATGCATAGATATAGATTTTTGCAGCATTTGTCTTGATCATCTAACTTCAGATCTGAAGATATTAGCATTCATTTCTGCTGTTAGGGTTGTTTGTTATGCACAGCTAAAGTGGTCATTTTTCGTACACCCCGAATCAAGATTCATACTAACAACTGGCGACTCCACACGGGTTTACCATTACGACCGCTGTCGTTTTTCTGATCCTTACATATCCAGCTGCTTCAAACCCTAGGATTTCTCTTCAGCCCCTTGTTTTGCTTGTTCTTGATGTTTTTTTTAACCCATAAAACCCTAAAATGATAAAAATTCTAACTTCCGCGTGTTTTTGGACCCATTGCGCAGGTGACAGACATCAGCCGCAACTGAGACGACAAATTTTTCTGAAACATACCACCGAGAGTGCTGGAAGTGCAGGTCACACTTTTTTGCCCAAAACCTGCGACCTGGACCTCCATGGCGCACTTTACAGCCCAAAAAGTGCGACTTCTGCTGAAAATAGGTAAAAAACTGCGACTTGGACTTTCTGCAGGGATTTTTATGAAAGTTTTTTGGGTTTTCCTGAGCCTCTGTTCAGCGTTGTCTGACCTCCATCTCCGCTCGTTATGGACTTGTGCTTGCTCTGTTTCGCTCAACTAAGTGGAAACCTAGCCCCCTAGGGCTTCAGTACCCTCCACTTTTTGTGGAAGAGTGTTTGCTGTTGCAGGTTGTTTGAAATTTCAGAGTCTTTAGCCACTTTTTCAAATCTGATACCTCACTTTCAGATCCACTTCAGATCGGCTTGTTATCCATCCAAATCTCCTCATTTAGCTTTGTTTAGGTTTTCCTTTAGGGTGCACTCTGCTTCCCTCCTCGAGATAGCCTTTCGCCACCTTTTTTTTTTTTTTACAGCAATTTTTCCTCTGATTTGTTGATGTTTCTGCATCACTTTCCAGCAGATTTTTTCCTTTAGATCCCTCTCCCTTTTGACCTTAGATCTATTGGCTGTTTTAATGTGTTTTGATTAGTTTTTTCACTCACCTATAAACTATTTGTTGAGAGGCCCACCTTCTTGGGTTTAGATTATTGCATTATTAGCTATTTATTTTATGTTTTGCAGGCGTATATACTGTCATTTGCAAGTTTATTTACAGCTATACAAAAACACTTTTTTTTTTCTCTACAAATGTCTGGGTTTAAAATTTAAAATTTACACACTTTTACATAAACACCCTAACCGAAAAAGGGATTGGTTAACACCGCCAAGAAAAGACTCTAAAACATTGAAATAAATTGATCCTGCACCTCTTTGCCTTTGTTTCGACATTGTAATCGATTGATCTTGCACCTCCCTACCCTTGTCGGTCTCTTTTTCCTTGGTTCCGTGTGTGTGTCGTCATTGCTCAACCTCCCATGGGCTATGATTTTCCTCAGGGGGGAGTAGCACCTCCTGCAGATCTTCCCCTCGTGGTAGCACGTATTCAGGGTACAACATGCCTCCTCTCTTTGCCCAACGTCCTGTATACCACACTGTTACCCAACCTCTTCTGTCTGGTACCCCCGATGACCAGATTCTCATGATGAAATCTGATCAACCTTCAACCATAGACATCAATCTTCAGACTCGGTCCCGTTAGTACAACAAGCCTCCTGCCACGTCTGTCCCCGAGCCGCCTCCTTTGATCTCTACAGAGCCTCTTTCAACACCTAATAGCCCCTTGAAGATCCCTCAGCCTAGGGTGGATATTCATACCAAGATCCTTAAGGATCCACTACGCTGAAATGCTGCTTCTGGAAAAGCCGCCCATTCGTATAGCATAGTCGATGATTTGGCACAATCCCCTGTTGCCATTTCAACGCTGGAACTCCTCCAGTTGTGCCCTTCACAACGAAAAGCTCTTGTGTCTTCTATGGGAATTGTAGACCCTTCCGATGATCGATTGATTGTCTTTGATGTTGACCGGTCAGAACATCCTCCTCTCCTTGCTTTCGTCGCTTTCCAAATCCCAGTCAAGATCTGGAATGCCAACGTTTCTCGGTGCATTATTGAGGAGGGGGCATCCACCTGTGTGATGTTCGCTTCGGTTTGGAAACAACTCAGATCTCCTAATTTGGCTCCTTCCATGATCACTCTCCGAGCATGGGATGGCCACACCTCCAAGCCCATTGGCTTATTCCACCATTGTCCTATCACTCTTGCGGGGAAGACGATTTGCGTTGATGTAGAAGTGATAGACGCCCCCTTAGAATACAACATTCTATTAGGTCGTAGCTACACTTATGCGATGTCTACTGTCCCTTCTGCGGTTCACCAAAATATGTCCTTCCCCCATAATGGAAAGATAGTCACCATTGACCAGTTGAGTTATTACGAACTGAAGTCTTAGACCTCCCCTGAGTCCATTATTTCTTCAGTGGCCAAAAAGCAATCCATCGACCCTTTGACCAGTGTCTCACCCGGCGTCTATAAGGACTCCTCCTTTCTTGGTACATTCCCTGGTCTTCCTCCTCCTATCTCTGATCCCAGCTCATCAAATGTTTTCATGATGCAATCATCTCGGGCTTCTCTCAAGAGGCCAGCCTCGGCTAGTCAGCAGCCCCCTCGCCCTTCGCAGCCGTCTCTTAGCCCTTCGATGCAACCTCTTGGACCTCCTGCTCCCGGCCCTTCAGTTGGTACTCCTGAGCCTCTTTATCCTCCTGGGTCGGTTCCTCCAGGCCTTAACCATTTAGGAGCCGTCCCACCTAGCCATTACCCCTCCGGTCAGATACCGCTCCTATTCCCTCCACCAGGCATATATACGGCACTTTTCATGGCCACCCTCTCTCTCCCTAACTTGACCATTGGGCTTCTGGTTGGGTACCTTGATCCTCCAACCACCACCCTGCTAGGTAAACCTAAACCTTATATTGCTTTGACCCTGGTTCAACCGGTCCCCCTGAGTTCTCCCGTTGTCACAGTGCCTCAGCCACCTCAACAGGATCCGCCTCCTGTTGCGACCGCTTCGGGTAAGAAGGGCAAAGCTCACAAAAAGGCCTTAAAGGACAAAGCTGCCCCGACTGACCCTGCACCTCCTCTGCCTCCAAAGCCCTGCGCTTTGTGTGATTTCGTCGGTCATGCCACCCATACTTGTCCCGAGTTGCCCCGCATCAAGCCCATGTTTAATGTCGTGTTCCCTGAGTCTACGGTCCCTGAAACATCTGCTTCTTCATCGACCGCAACCAAGAACACCAAGACTATTCACACCAAGCACCCTTGTGCTTTGTGTGGTCTCCGTGGCCATTACCCCCATCACTGTCCCCGCCTTACACATTACCGTGCCTCTTTGGAGGTATTTTGGGAGTACGAGATTGAACAGAATCAATCCACTTCTCCCGTACTCACACAGTATGTTGTAGGCTAGACTGAGGATTTACCTGCTCCTATTGACAGTCCCCCACTTGATGTCGAAATGACGGAGCATGCGGCCACCATCCTCTACCTTTCATCATCCTTGAGACCCTCGACAGAAGCTCCCTCTGAATATTCTCTTGTTGTTTCACCTGACCTCCTTTCAGCAAACATCGCGGGCTCAACATCAGTAGATCCTTTATCTGCTTTTTCTTACATCATCCCTTGCGACGATGCGCATGTGAGTCTTTCTTCTCATGATGATGAGTCAGGTAGCCTCGCCGCATCATGTGGTCTCCCTTCCTCCTGTCCTTCCACCTCCTGTTGCGATGACGACATCATGGAAGCTCCGTCCACCCCTGACTTCATATTTCCTGCCCATAGACGGGATGCCATCATCCATACCTTTGGTGACTTATGCATCCTGAGCTCAAGCTACATCTCCAGTAGCTCCCACACTTCCCCTCACCAGAGGCATGTGGGAAGTAGACATCCTACCCAGATCACTCCCTTCCATAGAGGGCATTCGATTTCTACTGTACACACAGGTTGCTAGCTTTGTTCTTTATCCTCCCATTTATTGTATTGTGGCACCTTTCAAAGGGACCCCTCGTCAACACCTTATATCGGTTTTGCCGATGGTGCAAGTCGCTACTCCCAGAATTTAGCCTTGGCAGGTTGGGCCGTTTTTACCCCTTTTGCAGGCACTTGTTCTTTCAAATGATGTATGCGTTGGTACTGCTACCAATAATCAGGCCGAATATGATGCTGTACGAAGTTTATTAGCCGATGCCCTTTCACATCACATCCTCCACCTTCATGTTCATTTATATTCCCTGCTTCTTGTCATGCAATTGAATGGTGTATATTGTGTGCATAATCCTATCCTATTCAGAAGATATTTACGTGTGAAGCTTTTGATGAGTGAATTTGAAATCATTAATTTCAGTCATGTACCTAGAGCACAAAATCACTATGTAGATAGAATTGCAAACCATATTCTGGATTGGCATTTAACACACACATTTAACATAAGAAAATAACATAAAAATATCAAAACGATGCATATCCATAGTATGTGTCGTACAAAATGTTTTAGAGTTCATCAACTCTGATACATATGACATGCCCATAGCATGTTACAAAAACTCAAAACTGGGGGCACCACCTGCCCCTACACACTAATCACTATCTAGAGGGTCCCAAGCCAATGGCTCTGCCCCCGCAACTCGTAGATCATGCATGCCCTGTCCGACCATCGCCATGCGCCGCATGACCCCTCGCCATTCCGAGGGTAAACCAATACATGGCTCTATGTACTGATCATCTAAGTCTTGCCAACCGTGTTCCGAAACATCGGTCAGAAGCCTCTCACATATATGACGGATATCCTCTAGAAGGGCTTCTGCATCCTCATTGTGCTGCACCCTTGCTCCACTAGATCCTACGGCCCCCGATACTGCAGGTCGTCCCATGTACCTGGCTGGTTTTACCGGTGCTGTATCTGCATACCAAAAGTAAAAGAATCAGTACCACATATAATATTCTAGAAAATTTACATGCACATAAAATATTAGCAATTCGTCACTCACCATCGGGTCCCCATATACGACCAGGCAGCAGTGGCAGATCCGGGTCCCCACAATAACTCATCCCACTATAGGGATAGTCGTCTATATATAGTGGCATCTAATCCCAATGAACAAAGAAATCAGGACGGAACACCCGTCCAACTACTCCACCTCCTCCTCTGCACAGTAGTCGCCCCCACCGGTGCATCCTAGGTTCTCTCAGGCCTCCATTTGGGAGCTGTATGTGAGGTCAAAATGTCGGGATATTCTCAAAGAAGAAAGAGCAAAAAACTATACCATATGCACAGTCATGGTTCACTTGCCACTTACATAGCGAAAACTGTCATTTCAATGACGATAGTATCATCTGGGCCCACCCATAGTAGGTCCCACTCAAAACACTCTCCACAAGCATCATTTGACCTCCCGTGATGTGATGGAGTGCCTGGTTGCCTAGGATCCGCAGCACCGCTGTAGCCACAGCACGGGTCTCTAAACTCTCCAAATCCCCTATAGGTATCCAAGTCCCCTTGAATTGGAGACCTGGCAGACAATGGAACTCTGCAAACTCTATGATGTTCCGCCCATGCGGTAATACTGGCTGAGTATTCCCTACCATCCCAAGTGGTGGAAGACCAGTCAAGAAATATATATCTTGGATCGTCAACTCGATTCGGTGCCCCTGCACTATAAATACCTCATGGTCCGGATTCCAATAGCTGACAATCCGGGCCAATAAGGGCTCCCCAGCTCTCATCAAAGGGTTCTCCACAAACTTCAGAACACCAAACATGGCCAAAGCACTGCAGACACCCTGATCCTCCTAGATCTCCGACCATAATGCACCCAGGTCTCTCTCTCTCCAGTTGATCCGTAATTCTTCCATACCTGCACAAAACCATCATATTTATCAGTATACAGATAAGAAATACTGTTTCTCATAAAAAAACCCTAGTGCTCAGCCAAAAAATAGCACAGAAACACCCCTCCTGTACAGGTCGCACTTTTCAGGCCTAAACCCGGGACAGGTCGCACTTTTCTGGCCAAAACCTTCTACCTAGGTCGCACTTTTTTCCCTAAAAAGTGTGACCCGTCCGTGAAGAGGAGTAGAGGGTTGTTATTGAGCCTTAGGGACCTAATCTGAACTTTTAATCCACAGAAAAGAAAGAGTAGGGTTAGGCCTCTTACCTGCAACTAACATATCTCGATTCCAATGGTCGGTTTTTCCGCTACGATCGCCACAAGATTTAGGTCCTTCTCTCCTCTCTACATTCACCATAGCTCCACATGAAAATGAATGATTTTGGAGGGAAAATGCCTTATTAAAAGAGAAACCCCTATTTTTTTATTTTTCTTGCTGTGATCCAATGGTAGTTCCGTTTACCAAACCGTCCACACCGTTGGAAATCTCTCACCGAGCCCTCAAATGGGTATCTGTTAGTTTTTAGTGATTTGATACTTCACCGAGACACTCTTTTCCCATGAAGCGCCGCTTCACCCTTCCTCAGAATCAAATTTCTTCACTTGCAACACTCGTACCGGGGGCAACATGATACCTCCATACTTGTCCACGCTCGTGTTGATTTTCATCATGAGTTACCATCTTGTACTCATGCCTTTATGGTCCCCATTGGACCATTTTCTTGTGTGGTAGCACCATCGAGTCACCCTTGTTTAGAGCATCCGAGTTGAGTCATCATTGCTTTCATGGAGTCTATCCCGAGTCCCTTCGCACCCTACTATAGTCCTCCATCCTTCATTGCTTGGTCTCTCTCTCGTGTCGCTCATTATGGCCTTCAGTCCCACTGTCCCCTATCACCCATGATATTGTGTCAGTCGCTACCAGGTCATTCATGCTGTTTATGCTCTAACAAGGGAAGTTGTCTGTTCACTACTCATTTCCCCCCATCTCATCATCATCATTGGTGTCAGTCTGTCAGTCACTCTACTATTTTCTCTCGTGCCTTAGTTGAGGACCCTTTATTGCCTCACCTATGGCAGACCTCCTTCTGTCGACATCAACTCATCCATTCCAGAAGACAGGTCTAGAGAGCGGTGTACCTTGGTTCTAGCTTCCACTCTTGTTCGGCGCCTTGGATTAGGCAAAGGGACTCCTCATAGCCCTTTGACTTGACTGTTTCTCAGCTCCAGCTCCTTTTCAGCATGATCGAGATCTGTATACTCGATGGTCCAGTGATGCAGCAGATGACATTGGTGATTCCCGGGTGTGTGTGAGATGTCTCAGCCCTCATGAGGGGGTGGCCCTATAGGTAGCCCCCCACACACTCGGACGACCTCTTCATTACAGCCTTTGATGCAGCTCCTTACATTTGATGATGTTGGCCTCAGCCGCTTGCAGCACCCTTTTGTTTGCATGTATCAACCATATTTTCAGAGCCCTTTCTTGTTTTCAGGGGCATCTGGGTTGTATTTATATCTCATGTACTCAAATATTATTGTACATGTATGTGGGAGTCATGATTGTGTTATTTGCTTTATGCCAGCATTATGCCGTCTCGTGGTTTTCCGAACGCCTTATTGTTTGTACTATTGCCTCGGCGGGGATAGGTATGCCTCCCCCGCCGCCTATAGCAGGTACTCATTGATCAAAAAGACTTGTCGCACCTGCAAGTCACCTCCTCAGGGTCTAGTTCTTTTAGCACTTTGGTCTACCTTACGATCCTCTCCATTTGACTTCCCCAGTGTTGTCTAGTGATTGAGTTCTTACAATGTACTTCGGTCATACGATTAGCTCCTAACGCTCACACGCTGGGGGGAAATCTGTTACACCATTTTTTGGTCATCTAATCCATTGTTATTAGATGGACCCAAGTACAACAAGTAAGACCAGTTTTACCCCAAGTAAAATCACATTCACTATGAAAAATGACTTAGTAAAGCACCTTTATTAAGTTGTTTATGGTCTAAATAGGAAACCCCATGGGGAAACATTAAAGAAATCCATATTTGTTTTATTTTCCTGAAGGAATAATTAGTTAAACAACAGTTTAATTAATATTCCTGGTTATATTTAACCCAAAACAAGGAAATTAATTAGATAAATCATTATTTATCTTATTATTTTCTAAGAATAATTATTTAAACATTACTTAAATAATATTCTTAGTTAATTATGACTCAATCTCCCTTAAATAATTAAATAAATCATTATTTATTTGGTTATTACACAACCATATCCTTAAAATGATAAATAAATCATTTATTTATTTATTAATTTTTAACCACATCCTTAAAATGATAAATAAATCATTTATTTATTTATTATTACTTAATCACATCCTTAAAATGATAAATAAATCATTTATTTATTTATTATTTACAAACAAAGTGATTTGACTCAAGTCAAATTCCTTTTCCCTCCAACAAATATAATAAAATATTCCATAAAAGTTGGATCTTGATTTGGTTAATAATATTTTAGTTATGCACAAATATCTAGACTAACTCAATATTTTGTTATAAATAGAAGGCTTTTCCCATTCATTTGTCACCTTTTGTTGCCTAAAGATCACTCTGGATCTCAACTCTTGGTCTGGCTATTGATCCATTATCATAGCCATATTTTTCCATTTTTGTCTGGGTTTTCTACATCATCAAGAGAGAGGAATTCTAAATCTGAAGTGCTGAGGACTTACAAGAACCCATCCCATTGAGGAGAACAGGGAACACCCTCTTGCGTTTTCCTCCCAGGTGCCCTTAATATAAAATTTCATTGGATATATTCTTGTCTTGTCTATTGGATCTATGGAGTAAATATTATTTTTCTACTGTTTAATGTCTTCTAATGCTTAGATCTATATTTTTGCAGCATTTGTCTTGATCATCTAACTGCAGATCTGAAGATATTTGCATTCATTTCTGTTGTTAGGGCTGTTTGTTATGCGCAACTAAAGTGGTATTTTTTCGTACACGCCGAATCAAGATTCATACTAACACATATGACTGGAGATAGAGAGAAATTTGTATCTGTGAAAGAGAAGAAGGATGGAACCGTATCCTTTGGAAATGATGGATCTTCAAATGTTACAGGATCAGTTACCGTCACTCTCAGAAGCAAATATGTTATAGCCAAGAATGTTCTACTGGTTGAAAACATGAATCAGAATCTGCTTAGTGTTGGACAAATGTGTGTTCAAGGACACACAATGATATTCAACTCCATAAAATGTGAAATTAGGAAAGGCAGGTATGGTAAAATTGTGGCTACAGCAAGTTGAGCTCCAAACGACATATATGTTCTGGATGAAGAAACTAAAGCATGTATACTAGCTAAAGAAGATGAAAGATGGTTATGGCACAAACAAATGGGTCACATAAACTTTGACAATCTTGTCAGGATAAGCAAAAAGGAAGCAGTACGAGAAATGATGAAAATCTCAAAACCTTCCAACACACTATGTGAGGCCTGTCGGCACGACAAGCAGAAAAATTTCAATTTAAAACAAAAGAACACTTTGCATCACATCCATTGGAATTGATACATACTGATCTATGTGGTCCTGTGAGAAGAAAAGGCTTAGATGGAGAATTATATTTCATGTTAATGATAGATGACTATACCAGAATGACAACTGTTAGTTTCCTAAAGAAAAAATATGAAGCATTTGAGTGCTTTAAGATCTACAAGGAGTTGGTCGAAAATGAAACTGATTTGAAAATGAAGTGTCTAAGATTAGATAATGGCGGAGAATTCACTTCCAAATTATTTCAGCAATACTGTGACGAAAATGGAATAAAAAGACAATTTTCAACAGCACGTACATCTCAGCAAAATGGAGTTGCTGAAAGAAAGAACAGAACCGTACAGGAAATGGGTGGAACAATGTTGAAGCACTCAAAATTGGATGAAAAATTCTGGGTTCAAGCAATTGATATGACAGTCTTCATTATCAACCGAAGTTTTCTCAGAAATAATTGCAACAAGACCCCATATGAATTATGGAAAGGAAAATCAACTGATGTAAAATATTTTAGAATCTTTAGAAGAAAATGCTATATCAAAAGAGAAGATCAAAATTTGGGTAAGTTTGAATCAGTTTTTGATGAAGGTATCTTTGTTGGTTACTCACGCAAAAGAAAGGCCTATAAATGCTATAATCTAAGACAAAAAAAGATAGTGGAGAGCATAAATGCTACATTTGACGAAGATGGTGTTCTAAAAAATAATGATGAGGATCTAGAATCTTTGAAACTTGAGACAGAGGATGAAAAAGACACAAAGAAAATTCTAGAACAAGAAGCAACTATAAACCAGGAAGAAGTAAATAATGATCATCAAGATATACCATAACACCAACAAGAAGACCCTCCAAAGAGAACAAAAGAATGGATTCAAAAGAACCATCCATCAAATCAAATCATTGGTGACATAAATGAAGTTCGACAGCTTTGTTCATCACAATAAGCTCACATTGCTTTTCTAGCAACCTTTGAGCCTAGTAGTTTTGAGGAAGCCATCCAGAATGAACATTGGGTAGCAGCTATGAATGAAGAAATTGATCAAATCGAGAAGAATAACACCTGGGAATTAGTTCTGCGACCAAAAGATAAAAATGTCATTAGGACTAAATGGGTGTTTAGGAACAAATTGAATGAAGATGGAAAAGCTACCAGAAACAAAGCAAGATTGGTTTGCAAAGGCTATGCACAAGTGGAAGGGATTGATTTCGATGAAACATTTGCGTGAGTTGCTAGAAGGGAAGCCATTCGAATGTTTATCACCTATGCATGTTCAAGAAAAATCAAAGTCTACCAAATGGATGTTAAGTCAGCATTTATGAATGGCGAATTAGAAGAATAAGTTTACATTGAACAACCTGAAGTTTCTACTATCAGAAAAATAAGACTATGTTTCCAAGTTAAAGAAGGCTCTATATGGTCTCAGGCAGGCTCCCAGAGCATGCTATGCTCGTCTTAATGGATATCTACATCAACAAGGGTTCAAGAAAGGTATTGTTGATAGCAATATTTATGTACAAATAGATAACGATAATTTAACAATCATTGAGGTATATGTGGATGATATAATATTTGGTAGCAATGATGATCAACTAAGTAAGAACTTTTATACAAATATGCAAAGTGAGTTCGAGATGTTTTTACTTGGTGAGTTGACATACTTCTTAGGGCTTCAAATATGTCAACAAGAGAAAGGAATATTTATATGTCAAGCCAAGTACATCAAGGAAATGCTCAAGAAATTCAAAATGGAAGATTGCAAACCCATCCTTACTCCGATGGTAACAGGTTGCAAATTGAGCATAGGCGACTCATCTAAGGATGTGGATCATAGGTTGTACAGATCTATGATTGGTAGTCTTCTATATGTAATAGCCTGCCGACCAGATGTTATGCAAGCAGTTGGACAAGTAGCAATATTCCAAGCAGTATCAAAAGAATCACATATTATTTCTGTCAAAAGAATTCTTCGATATCTAAAGGGCACAGAAGAATATGGCTTGTGGTATCCCAAGGGTAACAATCTCATTATTCAAGCCTTTACAGATGCAGATTGGGCAGGAAGCATTGATGATCGTAAGAGTACTAGTGGAGCAACATTCTATTTAGGTGGTTGTCTCGTATCATGGTTGAGCAAAAAGAAAACCTCAATCTCGTTATCTACAACGCAATTTGCAGTGGAAACATGTTGTACTCAAGTCCTTTCGATGAAACAAACTTTGCAAGATATTCAAGTACAATTCAGTGAGCCTATTCCCATATTCTTTGACAACACCAGTGCCATCAGCATCTCCCAGAATCCTATCATGCATTAAAAAAAAAACACATTCTGATCAAATATCATTTTGTTAGAGAACAAGTCGCTGAAAATAATATCAAACTTGGGTATGTTGGTACAAAAGAATAAATCGCTAATATCTTCACTAAAACTTTACCTCGTGAATCATTTGAATATCTTTGCCAGAAGCTTGGGATTCTCCCAAGTTCTCATTATATTTTCCTTATTTAGAATATAATGGGGGAGTGGAAGTGTGTACAGTTCTGCAGGATGTCAAAGGGGGAGAGAATGTTGTAGGAAGAGGTGTCATGATTACAGGGGGAGTACTTGTGTTTCCATCAATTCCAAAGGGGGAGATTTTTGACCAGTGGTTGTCATTGATGTCAACCCAAGAAGAACCAGGGGCTACCCCAATATTGCGTGGGAATTTTGACCTACAAAATTACAATATTCTAGGTCAAGAATGGTTTTGATGGTTTCTACTTGTCGAGATGTTTCCGTTGATATATGGCACGCCACGTAATTCTTCACGGTTTGAGAGATATTCATGTTTGAAGTTTGTAACCCCTATTAGTGGGCTAAAACCCCATAGGGTTGTGGAACGGGTCATTGAAAATTCAATAATTAATAATTTTTAAGCTCTTAAAATCCTCCCCACGTTCAGTTGTTGAAGCCCCTCTCAACCTAAGCATTTATATAAATTGTGATCCTCATATCCTCCTTATGTAGGGATTTCGCTACCTGAAACAAGTCATCGTGGAATTTTTGCTCTAAAGTTTTTTCTACGAAGGTTTAGAAGTTGAAATTGGTATGAGGCGAATCAAAAATCCTGAGGAAGCTCCTGTAATAATTTCAAATCGAGGTGCACAATATTTTTGGAGATATGATCTGTGGAATTCAGTGTTTTTGCAGGTAACCGAACTTCATCTCAAAGAAGTGACCTTGGGAAAATTGTCATAACTCTCTCTCAGAGTATCGGATTTGAATTATGTAAAAAGTGACAGATATTTCATGGACTATAGTTTGAGCTATATCAATTTCAGAGACAAATGAAGAAACAATGACATGTGGCATGCCGTACAAATTCTCTCTACTGAAATAGTCCATAATTAGGCCATTGTGAGAGATTGGGCATAAATAGCCCTTGAAGAATCAAAATTGGATCAAATCTATGGCATTGGAGAGAAGACTCAGAGTACTACTGCAAAACCAAAAATCACATATTGGGGAGCTGAAATAACAGAGATACACCATATTCAATATCGATATCCTAGAAGGCAAGAAAAAGCTAGATCATGTGTTGTCAAGGGCTGCAAAGGACCAGAATTTATAGGGAATCAAAGCAAAGCAAGGTGTAGAAGAGGGTAGCATGAAAAGAGCATAAAATAAGGTGCAAAAAAACAACAAGAAGTTCAGCACACGAAGTATTCAAGTGGGTAGCACTGCATACAGTCATTGTAAAGGTATCATTGTACTAAGTCATTGTAAATGCATCATTGTAAAAATTGTACAAGTGTCTATCTGCCAAGAGTTGAAGAGGCGGTGTGGGGAGGTCTAGGATCATCTTCAAGTGGTTTTTTTCCCAGAGAGGGTTTCCACCTTAAAAACTATGTGCATTTTTGTTCCTTTTGATTACCGTTATCATTGTACAAACACAGATAATAACTGAAGATTAACTAATGCTCTAATTAAAAGGAATACTGATTCACCCCCCTCTCAGTATTTCCAATAGGTAATTTTCTCCCATTTCACCCAAGAAAAGGTGTGTTATGAATCCTTACCCCGCCAAAGGAATCATCTGCATATTTTTTTAATTCGATTGGTAACACCTTTAGGTATCCAAGCAAGTGCCATCCAATAGACAAGTATCACCTACAACACAGATTTGATGAGGACAAGTCTACCCACTCTGGAGAGAGATTTCTGATGCCAAATGTTGATTCTCTTCTCAATTTTGGCAATGAGCCAATTCCAGTCATTGATTCAGTAATAATCAGGCTTGAGTCTAAATCCCAAGTATTTGATACCTTCTTCAATGAGCTGATATTCAAAATTGAATAGATGAAGAGCATGTGGTTGGCTATAATATTTTCAATGATTTTGTATAGGCAGTTACAAAGGGAGATAGACTGGTAGTCATTGAAAGAAAGAGGCTTGTCCACCTTGGGGATGAGGGCAATACAAGTAGAATTGAAACTATCAAACATTCTGCCCAATAATCTAGAATCTTCAATGACCAGCAGCAAATCCAATCCAATGAGCTCAAAGAAGGATCAAATTCAATCTCCGCAAGGGTGATAGGGGCATTGAGAACATCCTCATCCTCCTCTTGCATATATAAGGGCAACAATATTGCTATACTGAGGACCTCACCTATATTAGAAACCTTGTGTTCACTATAGATATGGGAGACGTCTCTGATGCCCATATCCGATAGTTGATGATGAGACTTGGCCACCCTACCTTGTTGATCATTAAGCTCCTAGATAGTGTTTACAATTTTTCTACCTTTGGCACATTGTTGAAATAATTTTGTGTTGTTATCCCCTGCCTCCAGCCAAATGGCACTGCTCTTAAGTCGCTAGGCTTCCTCCTTGATTCTGAGGAGGTAAATTTTCTTCGTTTCCAGCAGGGTGAGGGTGGTTTTGTGCTCCTCCGATGAGTGTCCCCTACCATCCTCATGCAGCAAGGAGAAAATTTCCTCCTCAATCCTTCTCAAATATTCTTCTTCTTCTTTAACCCTTTTCTCCTTATCCCACTTGATGGTCTTCTCTTTAACGCTAGACAAGTTATTGGCTATGACAAATGCAGGATGGGAATTTGGATGCATGTGGCAGTGATTCCAGTTCTCCACAAAAATCTGACGAAACTCAGGTTCCTTGAGCCAAGATGAATTGAATTTTAAAGGGGAGTGTGGTTTCTTGTGAACGCCAATAATATCAAGGTAGATGCGTGAATGATCTGATAATCCACCAGATCCCACGCATTACCGGGCTCTGTCCATCCAAGTAGCTATCTTAGCAGAGAGTAAAAATTGATCCAGGCGTCTAGCAGGATCAACTTCCCCAATCCTATGATTGCACCAAGTAGGAATATTGTTGGTCATTTCCAAATCAATCAGGTTGGCTTTGTCCAGATATTTCTCGAAGTAACTAGTTAGAGGATTTGGCGAGGCAGAGGTCCCTAGGATTCTCCATGACCCAATGAGAAATTAAGATCACCTCCCACGATGAGATGCTCCGACTTTGATATGGATGACTACAAATTTTATCCCAGAAAATAGGTCTACTATGATAGGGGCCATAAATATTAACGATTCTGAGGAGGGTGCCAATCTTCGAGGCCAAGAAATCTGCCCCAAGAATCCCTTCCGATCCCCAGACATTGAGAATTTTTATGTTACGGTTATTGAAACTGATAGCACTTCCCCCTGAGTGAGGTGAGAAAGGATAAGACAACCTCACCAATGCCTAAATTTTCTTGTAACAATATGACATCCACCCTTTCTGATTCTAGTAAACAATGGAAGGCCAGTTTCTTATCAGGGCAGACCAGCCCTTTACAATTAAAGGACAAACAGATCATGGGGAACCAATTGCAGGGATTTTCCTTGCTCTTAGGACACGATAAATAGTATCTTGTTTCCCCGTGGCAACGTCCCTCCCAGCCCGATGGATAAATTTAGACATCCTGAATGGCCGTCCTCTGGTGGCTTTTAGGGCAGACATTGTAGGGTCATCACCAAGCCCATACGATAAGCTGGCTGAAATCTTAGCTGATGAGTGAATATTGTAACGAAAAGGAGGTCATCCCCAGATGAATCAAAGAATTTAGAGGGGTCAAATTCTAAAATAGGGAATGATGGGGGGGCAAAGGAGGGTAGAGGGGGAGCCAATGCAACAGGACAACAAACATGGGCTAGCTTATTCTTTAAAATATGTGGATTATTAATATGATTAATAACAGATGGTGCAGAAGAAAAAAGGAGATTAAAATTAATAGGTGAGGAGGTAGAGGAAACGATACCTGTGATAGGGCTAAGATCCTCCTCATTAGGTAGAAGTGCCTCCGATACAGTCATTTTCTGCACAGTCGAGGAAGTCGTCAATATGGATGGTGGAATTTGATCGAGCTTTTGATCCTCCTCCAGGCACGGTGCAGACCAATGATTGATACCCCCGAAACTCTTCGTCGTTTGTGTTCCAACATGGACCAGGGTTTTAGAACTTGCCGGAGATGCAGGAATAATGAGGGGGCAGTCTTTGTATATGTGCCCCACCTCATGGCACCGTCGACACCAAAATGGAACTCCCTCATAATCAAGTATCTGAAATATAGAGAAGTTCTTATGTTTCAGCACATAGCTTTCAACCAAGACTTCTCAGGGGTCTAAGTGAACAAGGATCTGAGCCATAGAGATTTTTCTCATTTCCAGATATGACATGTCATGGTCAAGGTATATACCAAGGTCCTCACCTATACATCTAAGCGCGTCGTTCATCCATAATTGGAGGAGTAAACCTGGTAATCGTACCCATATGTGTCCGACACCAAACTTCTCCTTATCATGATCAAAGAGTGAAGTCTAATGCTTTAGGAGTACCAGAGTCATCTCAATATGCCAATATTTTGTTAGAACCCAACTTTCCATATTAGGGGTGGGGAAAATTAAAGCGAACCAACCTCTATTCATAGTCAGGATGACCGGGAGTTGTTCAATAAGGTGACCCCAAATCTCCGCGGTCCATCGCTTGAGTCTTTTCATGGTGTAATTCCACCCTATGACTCGCCCCACTAGCACTGTCTGTGCAATCTCTTCTTCCTTATGCATGCCCACCCTGATACCGAATACCAATTCGTGAGATTTCTCATGGATTTTGGGACAATGGGTTTTCTTCTTACCTGTTCTATGAGGAGGGTTCTCGCGGGGAGACCCACCTTCCTCCATCCGAGCGTCGTTAGAATCTGAGGATTTATTTTCTTCCGGCTGAGTAGTCGGGATAGGAAATCCCTTGAAGCTGCCAGAAGCTATCACTGATGACAGACTTTTATGTATAGTGTCCTAACCGAGAGAGTAACCCTTAGGTCCCAAACCAAGTTATTCAAATCCAAAAGCCCCATCATTGACTGCACCCTGTCCCACTATACATTCCCCATGTACCAAACCCTCACCCTGACTGTATGTCTCCTTCTGCTAGTTCGAAATGTGCAGCGTCGATGGCGAGGGTATGGAGAAAACCAGGGAAGTCGGGGTATTTGGGCGGAGGCTCATAAGTTGGTCATTAGGGTTTGCATTAGGGAACCTAAACTCCAGAAACCACGAGGATGACACAACTATCTCCATATCTGACTATCAAGCCTCTAGCTATGCTATCCCTTATAACAAATCACGCAGTTGTGCCCTAGCTAGTTGCTGATGTGGAAAATGGGTCCAAATCTGTTCTAACACTAATGTTTCCAAGGAGTAGTCCAACAACTCCTCCTCCATAATGACATTACTCTAATTTCCGTTAGGGTCCATAACTAAACCAATAGCGAAAATGGTTCTTCCCTAAAAATGATACTTTCCCAGACAACAGCCAGTAGCTGTCAGTAAACAGTGATGGGGTCCAGATTGTAACAGCAAAGTTATGATTCCCGTATGCAGGGAGTCTTCTCTACTATTCAAAATCCAGTTGAGTCAACCCGTATACCGCCAAGAACCCCAAAAACACTGCGAGAAGGATGGTCGAGGATGTCCCGAATGCGTTCACGAGAAAATTTCGGTAGGTATGTTGCAAACCAGGTGAAAAGGCAAGTCGTCGTCAATTAACATGTAGAGCTAATAGAATAAGGTAAGGGTAATGGTTACAACAAAGAGGTGTTGAGGGAGCCATGAACTAGAGCCTCAACCGCCATGAGAGCGAGGGTTTCCTTAGCCATTCTCCATCACCAAAGCTCTTCCCTATTCCTAGATTATATAATGCCAACCCTCTTTTCAACTTATATCCTTATAGGTTTACTCAAATTTCGAGCAAGAGCACTCGTTGGATGTGAAATTTAATTCCTCATCCAAGGATTACCCATGTTACATACTTTCAATGGATGCTGTTACACGAAAAAATGAGAAATTCATGAGAAAACGTGATTGCAATCAAATTTTTTCATGCATTTTTCAATTTTAGTGTAGCAGGGTCCATTGAAAGTATGTAGAATGGGTACTCCTTGGATGACGAATTAAATTTTACATCCAACGAGTGCTCCCGATCAAAATTTGAGAAAAAATGTAGGGAGATAACTTGAAAATATGAGTTGAAAAGTAGTTTTTTTTTTTAAATATTTTTACTTTTTTACTCCAGAAATGGTGAATCATCCCCAATGGTTGACATCATCATCTTGAATCCTATTGGTTCTGTTAGAGTCGGTCCTTACAGCCCTCCGTCAGAGATCTTTTCGCTTTTTGCATATCATTCTTAGGTGTCTCGCTCGTTCCACTTCGTTGCATTTCGCTAGGGGCATGCCATTGACTGACGAGGGGGTCTGGTTGTTTTGTGTTTCCTCATGCTTGTACCTGCAGGGCTAATTAAAATTCCTTAAAAATCACTGAAGTTCATGGTCATTGCATTCATGGTCATAAATGATTAGTTTCGTTAAAAAAAGTCTTTAGTCCTAGAGTCTAGGGTTTTCAGTCCTTTTCATACATGTAATAAAAGCCCGCAGGCCATGAGGTTGGTTTCAAAAGATTTCTATTTCACATTTTTATTATCAAAAACATTTGAAGACATTTCTAGTCCAAAACTCTGTTTTGGAACTAGAAATTGTCAAACTTCATATTTTGTAATAATTGTATTTGTTTCACCATAAGAAGTTTCAGAGCAAGCCTCTGATCTTTTCCAAAGCCAAATGCCAAATCCCTGCAAAAAACAATCAAGTATCATCAGTCCAAGACTCAGAAAAAGCAAGAAAAGGCCAAAGAACAGCATTGTATTAAGTGATCTATTGTCAAAGTGCCAAACATTATAAAAGTGGGTCATGGAGTAAATTTAAAATCAAATCTGATTTTATGAGATATTTTTCTTCACATATAAACCATGGTAAACAATTCATTTGCACGAATCCTCAAGGCAGAAATCGAGCTGGTGAAGTTGAAGGCTGAAATCGTGTTTTGCAAAGTTGTGGACAGGCATTGGAGGTGCGCGCTACGCGTAGAGGAGGCGCGCTACCCATATAGGGCGCGCTACGCATATAACATCACCAGCCAGTGTTAAATACCAAGGGCGCTACGCACTTGCAGCGCGCTACGCATTGGGTGGGCGCGCTACCCATACAGTCTCAGAGCTAAAATTTCTTGCCCTTGCGTCCAGTTTCACACCAAATCGGCACAATCAGCTTGCAAGTAGGTTTTTAATGGTTACTCAATGATTTTTGAACAGGATTGTGGTGTTTTTAAAGTGGGGAAATTAGTGTGTTTGGTTGGAGAGGTTGGACTCTTGGGAAGATTTTGGCACACTATTGTACATATTTTTCATATTTTGGCTAAGGAAAGATCAGAGGTTTTGCGGCACCTGTTGGGATTCTTGTGGCTTTCAGTTCTTGATGGTGTTTTGTCTCAGTTTATTGTAAGTTCTTTCATGTTTAATGTATGCCATTCCCTTCTTATTCTTCTGAAACTAAATGAATGAGTAAATGAGGTTGAATCCATTGATTTCAGTGCTCTGCCTTTGAATTTGTTTAGTTTTACATGTTTTCGCCTGTTTGGAGAGGATCCATGTTCTCCCTTGCCCTCTTCAGCTCCTTGTCATTCTGATCCATCCATATACCCGATCAAAAGCATCAAGACTATTGCCTACCTCGCCCCAACTCGAATTCTGCAAAAATCTGGCCTTATCCCCGAACCCAAAATTGTTTTTTCCCATTTCTCCAACAAAAACCCAAAAAATCAAAATCAAACTTTCCTATCTCTTTACTAGCCTAAAATCAGTATTCATTGTTCATTATAAGTCATCTTAGCCCCTCTGAAAACCTTTTGCCGAGATAGACCCGGAGAGAGCCCTCTCCTGTCCTCGTAGGGCTAGCTACGAGGCTGAGCGTGGTTTGATGTAGCCTTGAGTTTTACCTTATTTCAGCCTAAGGTAGATTTGAGCGCTAACAGGTTCTTATAAATTTTATTTTGGTTGTACATTTTTGTTTTGAGACCCATTTTAGACCTAAAAAATTCTTTAATAATTTGGCATCTAGGTGTATTGTCACATTCTAGGGGATACACGTTCCAAGTTAAATCAGACTATAGAGAGGTGGTACTTTGTGGGGTACAACGAGATGTCAAAGGCATATCGGATATTCATTCCATGGGCTAGAAGGATTATTTCCAGACAGATGTCAAGTTCTTGGAGGAAAAAGCATATAGGAGGTCCAAATATTTTCGAACAGTATATGATCATAGTGGGTAGCCGAAAAAATCTCTAAGAGTTAAGCAACATGATCAAGGAAAACATAACACGAGTATAATTACCAATACGAGAAAAGGTTCATGTGTAGGAGTTCCTCAAAGTTCACAAAGTATGGAGCAATAGATGAAAAAAGTCAGGGAGATTAATCAAGAGAACATAACGGTGGATATTCCGTCTTCTATAGTTGGAAGGAGGAAGAGTGAGGTTTAACGAATACTTAGGGATGCTCAGGAGTTGGTGGGATCTCCTAGTATGTGTAGTAGATAGCAGAGACAACCAAACATGTACATTTTCTACATGGCGTTGGTTAGTCAGTTAGTAGATAGTGAGCCTTTTAACTATCAGGAGTTCGCACAACAACATGTGTGGCGAGATGTGATGGTTGAGGAGTATACCTCAATCATGTAGAACAATGTGTGGGAGGTTGTACCTAAACTAATAGCTACAATAGTATTTGGATCATGTTGGATCTTTGAGATCAAGCATAGTGTAAATGGAAACATCGATAGATACAAAGCAAGGTTTTTAGCCAAGGGGTTGACTCAGAAGAAGGGAATAGATTATGAGGAGACATTCACTCCTATGGCTAGATATAATTATATACGAGCTGTGATATCAATAGGAGTATAGATGGAATGGATGATCCATAAAATGGATGTCAAGATGACATTACTTAATGGTGATCCAGATCTTGGGGGAAGGCCCCCAAGATCTAAAAAAATGAAATGGATTTGACAAGATCTGCAAGATGACAATGCCAGAGAAAAAGAGAGAAGAACACACAGTAAATAAAAGCACAAAGAATTTTTTTATTAAAACGGAGAATAATTGTAGAAGCTACATTGTGGTGGACAATCTGTCATTTTACAAAGTGAGTCTTGTTATTTATAGCCTTTTTTTGAGTTACAATATCATGGGTAGATACCATAGTTGATACCATGGATCAATACCATGGGTAGATACCACTTACAATACCATGGGTAAATTCCATGTGTGGATGAATACCATGGGTGGATACATACCATGGGTGAATGAATATCATGGATAGATGTCACTTACAATAGCATGGGTAGATAAATACCATGGGTGGATGAATACCATGGGTGTAGGCCACTTTTCATTCAGATCAAATGGTGAGTTGGAAGAGGAGGTATACATAGAGAAACCAAAGGGCTTTGTAGCACACAACAGATAGACCCATGTGTGTAACTTGAAGAGAGTGTTGTATGGGCTCAAGCGAGCATCTCCCAAGGCGTGGTATGATCACATTGATAGATATTTGGAGGGAATGGGATTTGTGAAGAGTGAGGCAAATGTTAACCTTTACTACTTGGTGGTTAGCAATGAGGTTCTCATTATTTTTCTATATGTGGATGACTTGTTTATAATAGGTTCACTAGGGCTCATAAAGGAGTGCAAGAGGGACCTTGCAGTGAAGTTTGAGATGAAGTATTTGGGGCTTATGTACTACTTTCTAAGAATTGAGGTATGGAAAACAGATGGAGAGATTTTCCTTGGGAAAGGGAAATACTACATTGAGATCCTGAGGAGGTTAAAGATGGAGGATTGAAAACCCATGTCTACACCATGGTCATGAATTGGAGGAAGGTAGATGCATCCAGGGAGAAGGATGCAAACCCCACCTTATATAGGAAGTTTATTTTCTCTCTCATGTATTTGGTCAACATTAGGCTAGACATATCCTATGTAGTAAACTCTCTGAGTCAGTTCATGGTTGAACCAAAGAGTTAGCATTCGACAACAGAAAAACGTGTGTTGTGGTATTTGCATGGTACAATTGAGAATGGGATAAAGTATGCTCGAGGTGATGGTATTAGGTTGATGGGATATACTGACACAAACTAGGAAGGTTATACAATGGATCAGAAAATCACTTTAGGGTGTTGCTTCAACATGGGATCAAGAGTTGTTTTTTGGTACAAGAAGTAGAATTTCATGGCACTGAGTTCTACATAGGCAGTGTACATAGAAGTGAGGATGGTGACATGTGAGGCCATATGTCTTTGGATTCTGCTAGTAGCCTTTTTTGGTTAAAGGGTAGATATGACAATGATACACTGCGATAATTAGAGTTGCATCAGATTATTTGAGAATCCAGTGTTTCACAACAGGTCCAAGCATATAGCCATCAGGTACCTCTTCACCATGGATTGTGTTCAACATAAGATTATTCAACTATAGTATATACCTACATATGAGCAGGTAGTAGACATTATAAGGAAGGCCTGGGGGAAGGCAAGATTCATCTTCTTCAGAGAAAATTTGGGTGTTATGCAAAACATCTTCCTTGCTAAGAGGGAGTTTTAGTTTGTGTAGCTTAGACAGGCATTCTAGTATCATATGGTGTCTATGAGACGAAGGAAAACCTTGGATTAATTTTCTCCAATACACATATAAAATTTCTAAAGAAAATTGTATTAATTAGAATTAATTATCTAGTTTAATTATTTTCCTAAGTCTAACTTAGGGAAATGGATTAATTGAGGCAAATTGATTTTCCTCTAGTGAATTCTAGAAAATTAATTTGATGGAGTCAAGATGATCTTAGTCATTGATTGGAGTTAGAATATGGTCGTTGATTTCTCAATGAGAAATTATAAGAGGATATGAATGAGCATTTGGAGAACACATTTCAAGGCGCATATTTTCAGTGAGAGAAAAGGGAACAATGATAGTATGAGGTACCAGTCGATTGATATCAATAATGATTGAAGATAGAGTTATCGAATAAAATTATTCACAACGATTTCTAGTATCTTAGTGATAAAGGGAGATCGATTTTATTTGTAGAGAAGCCGAGTTTCCTAGCAATGCGAATTGAATCGTAGAGGCCAAGTTGTCATAATAAGAAGGAGCTTTCCAAAAGAGATCTATTTGCTAAGGAGAAGTCGATTTTGCGAGTGGAGTTCAAATTTATAGAGGAGGTCGAGTTTATTTCCCAACCAGTGCGAGTTTCCAGAGAGGTTGAGTTAGCTAAGCCTGCACATGTGCATCAATTCAGAGAACCAGAGGGAGGATAATCAAAGGGTCCAAGTTGCTTCCATGAGGTCAGATCAACTAGCAGAAGCGAAGAGAACATTTTTCTAGAGGTTTGCTTATTCAAAACAAACACTTGTAATATTTTCAATTACAAAAATTCTTAAGCATAATAAAAATACTCATTTGTACAATTGGTTTTCCCCACACTAAGGTTTTTTGAGGGAAATTTGTCCAAAAAATATCAATGTTCATTATTTTGAGTGTTGGGTATGTGTTATATTCTTTCCATGACTAGTGGTAGGTGTTGTTATGTTGCGTCGGGTGAAGCGGGGCTCGGGGAAACACCCCAATTTTTTTTTTTTAAGCAGACCCAAGGAAGGGGGCAGAACCAAGCTGGATGTTGGGTGGACCCACCCATGGTTTTTCACATGGTTTTTTCCTGAATGGTTTTGGGCATGATTTTTTTCCCATGGTATTTTTTAGATTCAGTCAAGGGAACTATTATTATGTTCTAATTTAGGGTTAATGGATTGGGGTTTATGAATGCTTTGACATGTATATAATGTATTGTAACATTGAAATGAATATCTTGTTTGGGCTACTGGATTTATGTTCCTTATTTCCTGGCGTGGATATTGGCCAAAAATGACTATTTCTTTCCTCGTAAAGTTCTGACAATCGATAGATCTTGAGAACCAAGCAACTTGGTTGCAAAATAAATATTTTTTTCTCGGTTTTGGGTTCTAGAAGGAAATATTTGTGTATATTTTTATGTTCTCGCCATTGCATATATATATATATTTTTAAATTAATTTATGGGCAATTTTTGTACTGGGTTAAAACCTACATTTGGTATCAAAGCATTTTCAACTTCAAGGGGACGCCTTTGTGGATGAAGGGTTTTTTTCTTTTGCATGTGGTAGTCCTTGTTACAGTGGGAGATCTACAAGATCGATTCTTATGGTGAAATGAGATGGTAAACAGTTGAAAGATAGAGATAAAGTAACTCAATGTACAAATTTTTGAGTTGTCGAAGCTCAATATGGAGGATTTGTTGGTGGACAAATATCGACCGATTGTTGTAGATCCAGGTATGACACCAACAAGAATGTTGACAAAGTATTGAGTGAAGTTAGATTGTAAAGAAAAGAGAATAATAAGATTATGTATCTTAGATTCAATATTGTTGAATGTATAAGGGGAAGCTACGACAAAGGCTTCATGCAACAAGTTAGGGACTTTGTATCAATCTAAGTCCCTGGTGAACAAATTGTTTTTGCGTAAAAATTTGTATAACTTGACGATGAAGGATGGGGACTCGTTGACATAGTATATAAATGCCTTCAATATTGTGGTGAGTCAATTGTTATATTTTTATATTAAAATTTTAGATGAGGATAAGTGCATTAGTTTTTTGTGTTATCTACCAAAATCATGGGATATTTGTTTATTTCCATAGGTAGTAATACAACTACCTTGAAATTTGATAGAATAGTCTCATCCCTATTTTCAGAGGAGATGAGACAGAAAAATATGGAGAGACAAAATGGATATTCCTTATTTATAAGAGGATGATCTTAGAACATAAATAGAAATAAGTCAAGTGGGAGATATAAATATCCAAGAAAATCTGTAAAGGTGTGCTAGAAATGCGGAAAAGAAGGGAACAACAAAAATGATTATAGATCTAAAATTCCTAAGAAAGGAAAGGGATCTAACAATTCTCCTTATGCAAAGGTGAAAAATACCTCAAATGAATGTGGGGATGTGTAATTTGCTTCTTCTAGTACACATGTAGATCATGAGGCATGGTTTATTGACTCAGGTGGATCCTTTTGTATGACTCCCCATAGGGAGTGGTTCTGCGAGTATGAGAAATATGATGGTAGTGATGTCTTCCTAGGTGATGATAGGAATATCAGAATCATAGGACACAAAAAATTTAAGTTGAATTTCCAAGGTGGAAGGATTATAAAACTTCTTGGTGTTTTGCACATTTTTGCATTGGCCATAAATCTAATTTCTATAAGAAAGATGGATGATGCAGGTGTAAAAACAATGTTTGAGAAAGATACTTGCAAGATGGTTCGAGGAGAACTATTATTAATGAGGGGATATCAAATAAAAAATATGTACACATTGCTTAGAAATATTTTTATTGATGAGTGCAAAAATTATGTGGTTCCTGAAAGTGGATCTAAAAATATTGTAGTCTTTAGTGAAAATACTATGTTGTGGCATCAAATAATGGGACACATTGGACAGTAGGGCCTTCGAATACTACATGGTAATGGAATGGTAGAAGGTATGTATAATTTCTATCTGTATTTGAATTTATGTGAACATTATGTATATGGGAAGCAAAATCAGGTAAGCTTCTCCTTAGGGTGCTAAGAGGGAAAATGGGATATTAGAGCTTGTGCACAGTGATGTGTTTGGACCTGTGTTGGTTCTGTCACTGGCTAAATATGTGTACTATTTCTCATTTATAGATGAATTCTCAAGGAATACATGGGTTTACTTCCTCAGGAAGAAATATTAATTCTTTTACACGTTTAAATAATTTAAGGCTTTGTTGGAAAATTAGAGAGATAAGAAGATCAAGGTGTTGAGGACAGATAATGGTGGAAAGTTCAGCAAGAAGGAATTTGAAGAGTTCTATAAGAAGTATGGTATAAAATGACAAAATAATACTCCATACACACCTTAAAGATATGGAGTTGCAAAAATAACAATGTTACCGATGAAATAGGTAACCTCAATGTTACCTACTTTTTGAAGTATCAAGAAAAACACCTGATTTTGAAAAAGTGGCGATGCAGAATCAAGAAAAAAAATTTTGAACATGTTTTTGGCACTTTAAATTTTTTTCATTTTGTTTGTTTTTTTTTTTTTAATTATTTTTTTTTCTTTAAGTGGTGTTTTTTATGTCGATTTTGAATAGTGGTGGTGTATCATCACCAACGTTTTTTTATAGGATTGATTTTGACACTATAAATTTTCTAATGTCTTCTTCTTCTGTGAGATGTTTATTTTTAAGTGCATTTATGTACTTGTGTTTTAAAAATAAAAAAAAATAATTTTTTTTTTAAAATAAAAACTTGTAATGATATCTTCACTTTTTCACATACATAAAGGATGGAAAAAGTGTCAATATTCTAAAGTTTATATTTTCTACATGTTTATGTATTGTTAAATAATTTTTCAATGCACATCAAAAAATTGTCGCTAAAAAACCAATATTTTGAACCATATGACAAAAAAATACAATTTTTCAATATAAATACAATGCAAAAAATACACTTTTATAGACTTTTTGTTGGAAAAAACATGTTAAATAAACTAATTTTTTGGGAGAATCTTAACAAAAAAACTTAAGAAAATAACATTTTTATTGAATTTTATGTCAAAAAATAATAGCAATCACATGTTTTTTGCAAAAAAAAAGGGTTGTTCTCATAAAATATCAAAGTCTAAACATTACAAGTAAAACTGATTAATAGTTCTAAAAAATAAGCTTTGTTTGCAAGAATAACTTAAACATCATCAACAATATCAACTAATACATCTTCAACATCATCTAGAACAACATTGATGGCTTCTTCCGCAGCATTTTCTTCTTCATTTTGATCATCGCCGTCTTCTAATGGATCTTTCATGTCGGCAAATCTTCCAAAGTGTCCCTTTCCAATCATTCCATATAATGGTGGTTGAGGTTCCTTTGTTTTTTTTGCCACACGTGATTCATTAAAATCTCCTTTCCTCAAACCAACTTCTTGCTTCGCATCTGGAAGGAATTTAAGAGCGTTAATTCTTTGTTGAATAAATTTGCATTGAACTGTGTCTTTCCCAATGGCAATGCAATTTCTTCCTTTTAGTAGGCAACATGCTAGTGTTGTACCTAATCATCAAGCACAAAAAAAATAAGTAAGAAAATTAGTATGGAGACATAAAAAGTAAAAAAGACAATATTTAAATTTAAATTTGTATATTAAAACTTACCTGAACCTGAGAATAAATCCAAAACCCATTCTCCTTCATTTGAACATAGATCTATAATATAGTTAATCAATGCTTGTGGTTTTTTATAAATGTTAACTATATCTCCTTTTGCATCTTTATCCTCATATGTTAGTTTTCTTACCACTGCATCATAAACCAATACTTGACTATGACTCTTCCCATCTACTTGATTCATAATAATATGCTTATAGCTATCGTCTTTTGTCCAACATTCAACATGGATGAACTCACAATCATATATAATAGGCTGATCTTCGGAAGAAACAATATTTGACTTTTGTCTGTAACATAACATAGTAAAAGTTCAATTAAATTTTACATGAATAAAAAATTTTAGGAGGAATCAAACATACAATTTCAAAATCTTACCATGTAAGTTGCATCCTTGAGTTTGCTTTACCCTTGAAGCTTGTTAATAACATTGGAAATTGTGTGTCTGAATGAAATGTCACAAATCACCAAAGTGGTGATGTTGTCACTTCTTGAAAACCCGTAACCACTTTACTAAAAGCTTGATAAGTATATGGTTCTCTATCATATTCAATGTCCGGGAAATTGAAACCATGAGGAATATCTGCAATAACTAGGCCATATTCCCTTTTAGGTATTAGTGATGCAATGTCTTCACAGTCACCTTGTATTATTTGATATTGAACACTGTCGAGCCCATTCCAAATGTAATGATTAAGAGTAGGATCTAGTTCAACATTCATAAGACGCTTCCTTCTCATGTTCTCCATCTTAATTTTTTCAATAAAGCTTTTGAAAGTATCTGGTACTCCATTTCCATCCTTCTTCGACATCTTTAATGACATAAATATATATATATATATATAGATATGTATAAGTAATAAAATAAAAATAGTTAAAATATGAATAAAATAAATTTATAAATCAACATACCTTATTGAATGCAATATAAAACTCTTTTAGTGTTGATGTAGAACTTGCTTCTGGGTAGTTGCGTACAACATCATCCCAAGTGTCTTCATTCAACATTTTAACCATGTGTTCTTGTGTTTTCATAAAAAATTTTTGACTGAATAAATCAAGTTAAAAACGTTAATATATTGACATGTATAACAAATTCTACCAACATCATTATGTTTTATTTAAAAGAAAATTATAATGAAAGAAATAATTCAAGAAACTTACTTTTGAAATTCTGCACACATTTCTTCCATTGATAATTCACCCGACTTCACACGGGCTAATACTGATTTGACTAATTTATCATCCTTCACACCTTGCATTGTTCTCCAAGGTGTAATAGTCATATCATATGGAAGCTGCTTCATTTCAGGACCCCCTTACTGTTGGTACATATTATGGGTTTACTCCTTCTAACCTTCTGATTTTTTATGGAAATATTCTCCCACCGATCAAAAATCTCATCAATCAAATCCCATACCTCCCCAGTTCTAAATGCCAACTGAAAAATGTTATCTGTGCCTCTAAAGAGATTTGTATTCAATTTTCCATCTTTTGCTTTTTTTTTCATCAATTTGATAACCTGTTTCCATTAAACATTCCTTTCGAAATGCTACACTAACTTGTGTCTTATCCCCACGACATTTTTCTATGAATTCATTATGAATAAATCTGACCCTTTGGATGAAATTCATTTTCATTCTGTACTCATTATCTGCATTATGATCCCATGCCAATAACTTTGATTCCATTTCTGTTAAGCCAGCGTAAATGATGCATTTCACTATTTGAAAAAGATAGTTATTGGGATATTCTGCATTCAATTGTCTCTTAGCCTCTATTGAATGGTTCCCTCCAATTACATAATATTTATAATCAAAACATTTTGTCTTGTCAAATGCTTGTTTGTTGGGAACCTGACATGGATCGACAAGAACCACATAATCCACCACATGCACATATGGATTGAACCTGAACAATGTTTTCAGATTATGTACATGTAGGTGATGGGCCTTTCTAATTTGATATTGATATTGTCCTTCATCTGGGCCATAAAATTGGTTAACAATAAGCTCAAATGTTTGGCCACCAAGAATTAATTTATTCTTCCTCAACTCTTGTCGAATAGCATTTTGTTTTGTTTTAATAATGCCATCCTCTAACTCAGCACCTGGTGTTATGATTTCTCTGCTTCCGTAAGAGCTTTCAATTTGTTCTTCACTGCTGCTCACGATCTTTACAAGTTCACCAATATTTGATTTCCTAGTCTTATTAGATAACATATCAGTTTTTTTATAAACAAGCTCTCTTTCATGAGGTACAAAAGAGACATCTTTGGCAATTTTTCTTTTTGGTGTCTGATTTGTTTTCTCCTTTTGCACAATAGTTCTCATCTCCTCCTCACTAATTCTATCATAATTTTCCGTTTCATGTTCGACACTTTCAAAAGAAACATGTTTAAGTTTACTAGATTGACCCACCTTAGTGACTCTTGGTTGATCCCCTCTTTGTACTGTTGCAGTGTCACGAGCTATTGCTCTTTGCTTCAATCTCCTTTCCTCTGCTTTGTCTTTGTGGAAAGTTTTGATCACATCCATAACATTTGGCACCAACATATAAATACCATCAAACATGTTTGAAAGACTCCGAACAAAATCCTATGAAACAAAATAAAACATGTCAATGATAAATAATTTATAAAAAATTGAATCATCCTTACAATAATGCATAGAGGAAATAAAAATAAGCATACTTAAAATGTTATTTGCAATGTTTCTTACTATTTCTTCAGAAAATTTTGAAGTTATTTCATCTGTGTCATACTTGACGATTGATAGACGATATCTAACCTTCTCACGTTTCTGAGCCTTCCTTGCAAGAACATAAATAGTGTTTGTATTTGGGACCATACATATGTCTCGTACTCTGCCCATCACATCATATTGCTCATTTAAGTCAATCATACCACAAATCAGTTAGATGTGTATATCAGCCTCCATTTCACTGTATTCAAGATACCATGAGAAATCGGTTTTATCTATTTCCTCGGCGTTCTTCCAATCATAAATAAGCTTTAATGAACCTGGTGCCCCACTTGCTTGAATTTTATTAGTGTGTGCAACAATATCCTTATTGCGTCCAACAGTGTCCATAGTGCGTCCAGCTGCAACTTTAGATTTGGGAGTTGTATCCATAGTGCGTCGAGCTGCAGCTGTAGATTTGGGAGCTGCTGCCCTAGGTGCAGAAACATTCATAGAAATCTTTTTTGATGCCAGTTTCCTGATATATATATATATATATATATATATATATATATATATTAGTTAATGGAAAAATATTGCGAATAAAATAAATTTAATAAACAAAATTTATTTCTAAAACTAAATAGTTTGAAATTAAAGCAGTAAAATTAACTATAAAAATTTTCATTTAAAAACAAAATATTATAAATCATATGCATATATATCTATATCATATGTTTTGAATACATTTTATAAAAAATTTAAAAATATGTTTAAATTGTATAAAATAATTTAAAAAAAATAAACTAGTATTTTCAAACTTCAGTTTTTTGTTTAATATTAAAAAAAAAACAAAAAAGTTACTAACTATTTATAACAAATGTTATAATATTATATATATTTTTTATTTTTTTAATTGTATTGTTATATAGTTTTTTTTTTAAATTAATTTATTATATTGTTATATTAAAACAAATGTTTTTTTTTTTTTTTAAATTATATAATGTTTAAAAACAAAACATAATTGTTGTTTAATGATTTTTTTTTTTTTTTTAAAGTATATATAGATATTTTGAAATTTTTAACAATTATTATTTAACAATGTTTTTATTATATTATATAACAATTTTATTTATTTATTTTTATATATAACAATGTTTCTATGAATTTTTAATTGTTTTATTAAAACAAATTATTAAAAAAAAAATTTAAAAAAAAAATAAAGAACAAAATAAAATTTAAAAAAAAATCAAAATTATAAAATGTTTTGTTAAAAAAATTATTAAAAAAAAAAAAAAAAATTGTTAAAAAAAAAAAAAATAATTAAAAAAAAAAAAAAATTAATTTAAAAAAAAATAAAAATCAATAGGCACGTGCAGCCCGCCCTTTGGGCGCCGGGGGCCGGCCGGGCGGCGCCACGGGGGCGGCCCAGCCCACCTCCCGGCCCCCCCTTGGCCGACACAACGCCTCCACAAAATTACGAATAGCAACACAATGCCTCCAATGCTAATGCAATGCCTTTACGAAGTTACCAATGCCAATGCAACACCTCCACAAAATTACCAATAGCGACACAACGCTTCCAATGCCAATGCAATGCCTCCACGAAATTACCAATGCCAACGCAACACCTCCAGAAATTTGCTCTAACAAATACCAGAAAACTTGATGTGATGTGATGAATAGAAACAATCATTCCTTTTAAATAGCGTATATTGTCTGATTGGTTTACTGTTTAACGAATGTGGGATTAAAATTGCAAATTTAAAATATTTACATTTAGTTTATTATAGTTCATACTATAGTTAAAATACTTATTATTTGCATGTAGTTATCATAATTAATATTTTATTTAATATTTACATGCACTGAATGTTGAATAATTCAAATATAATCTCAGATTAAAAATTAAAATATGAAATACTTACATGTATTTAATTATATTTAATATTATAGATAAAATAGTTAATATTTGCATTTAGTTATCATAGTTAATATTTACATGTAATCAATGTTTAAAATCATGGGATTAAATTTTAAAATCTAAAATATGTACATGTAGGTAATTATAGTTTAAATAGTTAGTATTTACACGTTGTTATTTTTGTAAATATTTACATGTAGTCAATCTTAAACCATTCAAATAAGAAAATTATTTCAGTTTCGAAGACATGCATGAAAGGAATATTTTGTGGATATTTTGAATAGAAAGTATGGTGAAATATTTGAAGACCAACAATTTATTAATAAATTTTGAAATATATTTTAGATGAATATAACGTAAGTTTAAAATTTAAAATTTAAAATATTTACATGTAGTCATTATAGTTAAAATAGTTAATATTTGTATGTAGGTATTATAGTAATATTATAGTTAATACTTACATCTAGTCAATGTTAAATCATTCAAATAAAAACATTATTTTAGTTTGGAAGGCATCCATGATAGAAATATTTTGTGGATATTTTGAATATAAATATCGGCAAAATATTTCAACATAAACAGTTTATTAAAAAAAAATGTTAAATACATTTTTTGATTAATATTTGTACCAAATATATGAAATGAAAATTTTGGAGGGAAAGTTTTTCGCGAAATTTTTTGGAGGGAAATTTTTTCGCGAATTTTTTTGGAGGGAAAATTTGGAGGGAAATTTTCAGTTTTTAAGCTATATATTGTAAGTGGGAGAGGAATTTGTATCATTCAACCTATTCTTGTTGAAAGCCATGGTTTCTTCTGATAGAGAAAATTTTCTTTCTAGAACATCATCATCTTCGTCACACAACAACTCTATTCAGAGTGATGAATATAACGGGAGTTCGTTCACCATGAATAGAGAGTCAAAAAATCGACTTGGTCGTTATCCTAAAGATGATGAGAACAAAATTGATGAGGTGCAGCAAAATGAAATTTCTTTTAATCGAGCACCAGTTATACCACTTACTCTTAATCCTAAGGATTGTGAAAGCAACAGTGATGAAGGTCATGATGAAGAAATTTCAGAGTCAAATGTTTCACTTCGTCCTAATCCCAAGGATTATGAGGACACCATTGATGAAGAGGGAGATGAAGAATATCCACTTCAGCTTAATCCTAAGGATTATGTGGGAACAACAAATGAAGAGGGGAATGAAGAATTTGTAGAGTCAAAATATCCACTCTGTCCTAATCCTGAGGAGTATGCCAGCACCACTGATGAAAAGGGGGATGTAAAATTTCCAGAGTCAAAATATCAAATTCGTCCTAATCGTAAGGATTATGCAAGCACCACTGATGAAGAGAGGAATGATAATGTTTCAGAGTCAAAACATCCATTTCGTCCCAATCCTAAGGATTATGCTAGCACCACTGATGAAGAGGGAAATGAAAAATTTACAGCGTCAAAATTTTCACTTCGTCCTAATCCTAAGGATTATGCAAACACCACTAATGAAGAGGGGGACGAAAAAATTCCAGAGTCAAAATTTCCACTTCGTCTTAATCCTAAGGATTATGTCAGCACCACAGATGAAGAGGGGAATGAAGAATTTGCAAAGTCAAAATATGCACTTCGTCCTAATCCTAAGGATTATGTTAGCACCACTGAGGAAGAGGGGAATGAAGAATTTGCAGCGTCAAAATATCCACTTCGTCCTAATCCTAAGGATTATGCCAGCACCACTGATGAAGACGGGGATGAATTTCCAAATCTAAAATTTTCACTTCATCCTAATCATAACGATTATAATTTAACCACTGATGAAGGGGGGGATGAAGAATTTCCAATAAATATAGATTCAAGGCATTCACTTATTCCTAATCCTAAGGATTATGAGAGCTTCAGTGAGGAAGGGGAGGGGCAGGATGAAGAAATTCTAGTGAATACAAATTCAAAGCTTCCACTTATGCCTAATCCCAAGGATTATGAGAGCACCACTGAGGAAGCGGAGGATGAAGAGTTTCTTGCAAATGATAATTTTTGAGGCACATATCTGAATATTGCATTTTATCCAAGTGACCATTTCAAAGACACTCTTGGTGATGAAGAATTGAATCCTCCCAGGGAAGAATTTGAAAGCATGGGTCAAGATGGTGAAGAATTTCTTTTGAGTCAGGGTTACAAAAGTGCCGATGATTCTTGTGAAATGTTTTCTTCAACTGATGATGGTAAAGAAAATTTTCCACGTTGCAATGATGTTGATGAATTTCTTAACTATGTTGAGGATGATGATAGTCAGGATAATATTCCTTCTAATGGTGATGAAACTACTTTTACAAAGGATGATGGAATGATGAAGCCGTTGCAAGCAAATATTGAAACTAGGAGTAGGAGTAGACCTTTTCATATTAATCCAAAGCATTCCAGTTATACAAGGGTGAGGACAAAATATCTCACGACAAAAAGTTCTGTCGTTCATTTGATTTCAAGTGAATGTTGTCGAAGGGATTGCTTGAAAAATATGGATTTCAACTTTGCTTTGGAGAACAGGAAAACATATATGTCAATGAATAAAAGCATGCAAAATTCATATTTAGTGGGTTGCATGCAATCTACATTAGCAGGTTATGATTATCATATTGGGAATGTATTGCTTTGCAGAAAGGCGTTCAAAATGTTGTATTCAATTGGTAATTGTAGTTTGTCAAGAATCCAGGATAGATTGGAAAAGGATCCCACATATTATTTAGAAGCACGTTATAAACAGGAGGTGGGGCCGTTTGCAAATACTGCTAAGACATGGATGAAATACTTCTTTTCAAATCATGGAGAGTGTATGCCAAATAAAGACACAATACATATTCCAGATAATTTCTCGAGACAAGAAATATTCATGTTATACAAAGATTATGCAGAAGCTGTTGAAGGAATTGGTAATTTTATTACATATTCTTATTTTACAAGGATATGGAAAAATGAATTCAACAATGTTCGTATTCCTAAGAAGACAAGGATGGGGATTTGCAGCACATGTGCTTCTCTTAAAGCAAAAAGAGACAAATGTCAAGGGGCAGAAAGAGGTATGTGTTCAAAACATTGTTTTTTAAAATTTGATACTTATCAACTATGAAAATATATTTATTCATATGTTTCTTTTATTTTATGTACAGATTCCGTTGTCAAAGAACTTCAAGACCATCGCAATTAGCAAACAAGTGAAAGAAAAAAGTTGTATAAACATCGAAAGAAGTGTTATGATCATCCAAATAAATATCTGGGATTGATAATTGATGGTATGGACCAAAAGAAAACACTTCTTCCACATTTTGTACGCACGCCAAAAAAATTACAGGAGGAAAATTTCATTCAGTTTCACTTGGTTGGTTGTATGGTATTTAATGAGAAGATGTTTCCAAGAGTTTTCTTCACAACTCCAAATATTCACAATGATGCAAATCCGACCATAACTATAATCCATGATGTGGTTACTCATTGGTCTGGGATTCTTCCTGAAGTTTTGTATTTACAATTAGACAACACAAGTCGTGAGAACAAAAATCAAGTTCTTTTTTGGTATCTAAACATGCTTGTTGAATTGGGGATTTTTAAAAAGATAAAGGTTGGTTTCCTTCTTGTTGGGCATACTCATGATCATATTGATCAAATGTTCAATCGTTTTTCAGTAACATTGAGGAGGAAAGGTGTTGGGAGCCTGCCATCATTAATTGAATGTATTAAGAAATCATACATTCCAGAGCCTGTTTTTCATGTGTTGGAAGAAACTATTGACATGCGAAGGTTTATTTTTGGATCACATGGTGAGGAGAAATGCATTGAACAACTTAACGACATTAGCTTCCAACATCAATTTCGTATCAAAAAAATTGATGGGATAGCACTTATATGGGGCAAGAAGTATTCAACTATTGAAGAATGGGGACCATCATCAGGTTTAGCATTTTTGAAGTTCATTCCAGAGCGTCCAATGTTTTCATCAAAGATATTGTTATTACAGTGAGTTTCCGAACTCCATAATGCACGAAGGCAGAAGAGAGACATAAATTATTCTGAATGTCTAGAGGAAATTAAAAGATGTATTAGAGATACATATGAATACTTCGATGTTGCTGATTCAGTTTGGTGGGAGTATTTTTTCAGTAATCAAAGTGATATGATTTCAAGATCAGTAAATGGGGATACACTTTTGAAGACTCCTTTTTTTTGGCCACAAAATATGCCAAATGAACATGAACATCAGGAAACACACAATTTTGAACAACAACAGCCTCAAGCTATTATTAATTCCCCACAGGTAGAGGAAAGAGAAATCTATATTGGTTCTAGAAGATCACGTGCACAACGTGAAGCCATGGAAGACCTTTACAGGGGTTCTGTGCAGGATCTTAAGGAGGGTTGCATGATAGCAGTGTTAGCAGATGAAGATCCACTTCGCTATCCATTCTGGATTGCCAAGGTTATAAAGGTCATTAATGAAAATGAAGAGATTACAACTGTTGATGTACATTGGTATGCCACAACTACCCACCCTTTCAATGGTGTGTACAAGCCAGAGATGGTAGTGGAAAAAAGAATTGGCAGAAAGAGAAAAATAAAGGGCACAAATATAAATCGTCGCTGCACAGATGTCTTAAAATTGGAGGATGTTGACATACTTGTGTATGACTTCAATTTGACAAAGAGAGGAACTCTTCGGTTGCAGACCATAAATATTTTGAAGAAATTGCTACCAGAACAATTACTGTTGAGATGGGACTCTGCATAATGTAGACGTAGATCTACAAGACTTTTGAACTCTGAAATGGTGGGCATGCATGTTGACTCAGATGGAGCACTAGTTGATGAAAGAGAAGAATATGGATCATCTTCATCTGCATCGAGCCATTCATCTGAAGATGTAGATTATGATGGTGTGCCAGAACCTATGGCTGATTTTGAATAACTATCTAAGACACTTTTATGTAAATTGATGTTTGCATGGTAACTTGAAATTTTTTTTTTGACTTCCATCTCATTTTTCATGAAGTTCTGAGACATTTCTATGTTTGTTGGATTATATGTTTTAATTATGAAGAATTCATTTCTTTAGAATATCGACAATGTAACAATGAATTACAAAAATAATTTATGTTATTTTCAATGTACCAATGTTGATATTTTAATTATAAGTAAAATAGAAAATAGAAACTAATGTTGAATTTTTAGATTATGCAGTGATATTACCATGATATTATGTATTGTTACCATTTGGTATAAGATACTTTTAAAAGTTTTAATAATTATATGCGTCTTTGAAATAGAACACTTTGTTTTGATGCTTGATTTTTAGGTTTTGGTTGAAATTATATTTAAATTTGTCTTATGCTAAGATTTGAAAAAAGATAAGTTTTTATCCTTTAAAATTAAAATTTCTCTTACTTGTTTCTGTTCAATGATAATTTTTTCATTTACTTGTTCATTTTTTTTAAATTGTTAAGTCTTATAATTTCTCCATAATTTCATTGTTCAAGTATGTTGAACACTTAAGATTGAAAAACTTTAGATTTACAACTTGTCATTAAGGTTTTTATGCACTACCAAATTTTATCTTTAAGGTTATGGTTGACAATAATTACAATTTTGAGGTTGTTTAAAGTCAAGATATTTTATGTTTAACAACATGGATGAAAATTGTTCGAAATGATAAGCCCTTCAGACATGTATTTGTTTATCTTTAACATCATCTATCAAAAATGTTAGAAATTTACGATTTTAAAAAATGTCCATTGTTACGATTTTGTAAAAATGTCCATTGTTACAAGTGTCAAAATTATGACACAATTTTTTTTTTTGTTATTCCAACATCAACTGGTTTTGTTTTGAGGGTGTTTTTTCAATCCTTTTTTCAACAAACAATTTTGTTTTTAGCATAATTTTATAAAATGTTGAAATTTGACCTTAAAAAAAAACCAAGTGCGTTCTGGAAGACACTTTTTTTTGGGGGTGTTTTTTCATGTTTTTTGAGACTTTTTGGGCTAGAGTTCTCGTTTTGAGGTCAGGTTACCTATTTGATCGATAACAGTGTTAAATAATGAATGGTATGTTGATGGAAAAGATAAGGTGCATGCTCAGTGGTTCTAGGTTAGAACTTGAATTTTGGGAAAAGGTAGTGGATATTGCATGTTACATGTTTAACAAATCACCTTCATCAATGTTGGAGGAAAATACTACATATGAGGCATGGACTGGTATGAAACCCTCTCTCTCACATCTCAGGGTATTTGGCTGCGACACATGTGTACATGTTCCAAAGGAAAAAATAATGAATTTTGATGGTAAATATGAAAGGTTCATCTTTATTGGGTATAAATATGGTTTCAAAGGTTACAAGATTTGGAACCCAAAAACAAAAAAGGTTGTGTATAGTAGAGATGTGGTATTGAGATAATTGAAGGATGTTGTGGAACATGAAGTGCTACCAAATGAAAAGGAACCAATGAAGATAGAGTCTGAACTGAAGGAGGAAGAATCAAAATCCATAGAAGAACAAGAACCAGAATAAGAAGAACCAAACACTCTGGATTTGAGTGTTAGCCACCTATAAAGTTTGTCATATCAAATGGTGGCTAAAATCTTTTTTAGCCTTCAAGAAACAATTTATGTCCAAGATTGTGAGTTCTTGAAGTTTTGTGATGATCTTTATCCTTTGAAATTATCTTCACTGCTATTTCCCTCTTTATCCTGAAGAACCTGCTGTTTTCCAAAAGAAAGATTGCTTAAAAGCCCATTTACCCCTTCATTTTACTCCTCCTTTCACTCATAAAACAATCCATTTTTTCATCCCCTTTTATTCCATAAAAATCCTCCAAAATACCTTCATTTGGTTTCCAAATCAACCAAAACCCCTTTTAAAACATTTTATTCCCCTTTACTTGGTTTTAAAATTCCCTCTTTCCTCTACCAGAACCCTCAATTTGCCTTAAAAAACCCTGTTTTTAGCCCTAAAACACCCTTTCTGCATATAAGGTTTTTTAGCCCCCAAGGGCTTAACTCCTGTAACCCCCTGTTCTCATAAGACCTTAAGCCCCGCAACCGGCACTAAAAGTCCAAAACTCCTCTCCAAACCCCGTCAAACCCGAATTTCCTTTGTATTTTAATAAAACCCGACAGTTCATATTTTCAATGAATATCGACCGTCGATCTAAACCGATCAACGGCCTTCGGCTCATCGCATCGCAAATCTGCATGAGTCCTTTCTACTTTCATATCTTTCAAATTTTTGATGCAATCCCTGAGAGAAAACCTCAGCCATTGATCCACCTTCGTCCAACGGTCTGGATCTCATCGCATCGCGCCCATCCATCATGTTGCCCTCCTCTGATGCCGATCTCCCCGATTGAATCTTAGCCATCGAATCCACAAGAATCGACGGATAAAATTTCGTCGCACTCCGCCCATAACTCTTCTCCCTACCCCTCCGATTGAGTCTCAACCGTCGATCTGACTCCCATATCCGACGGACAACACTCCGTCGCATCGCAAAAATTCTTAAGTGCCTTCCCCTTTCTCCTCCGATTTGTGATCACCCCGATCGAATATTAACCGTCTATAATAAGAATCTGACGGTCGAGATGTAATCCAATAGGCCCAAATCCTTTGGGACCTACCTCCCGCCTCGTAAAAATCTCATCCACTCACAAGCTGCCACCTGGACCCCATTATCTCCCCGTCCCGCAACTTACCCCATCGCAATTTTTCCACACCGTCGGATCGGGGCCCTCCGATCCGACGGTTGATAATGATTTTTGCAAAAGTTATGTGACAACACGTTAACGCCCGAAAAAAGTCCGAAATGGGTGGTTTTTTTAATCCACATGTCGCGCGACGTACTGTATCGCATTTCTTATGGCAAACCATTTACCACACAAAAATAATGCGAAAACCATTCCGATTTTCCGCTAAACCACCTTCTCCACTGCATTAAATTTTCACCTTTTGATCTCTTTCGTCCATCGTTTTAATCCAACGGCTCAGATTGTTTTCCGAACCCAAGTCTTTCACCCTTCCCCTTTGCTCTCGAACACCTCATTAGACAATCTCAACCGTCGGATCCCCTAATCTGACGGTCCCGATTAAAACTTCCCCTCCATTGCATTTCCCCTGCCATCTGAACTGCCAATCAATCTCCACCGTTCATCCTTTTGATCGAATGGCCCGGAATTAACCCTACCACCAGTCACCCAGCTGCCTCCCAATTGACCCCATCAAGCGATCTCGACCGTTGGTTGCTTTCATCCAACGGCCACAATTTAATCTCGCGCCCAAAACCTCCAAAGCAGCCTTTAACCTATTCTTCACGGGTTTTTCTTAATTTTGCTTGTTTTTGTGCAGGTTATTAAGGTTCTGTGCACAGTTTAAAACGAAATCAAATGTGAGGGATGATGATCCCTAGGCCATCTATCCATGAAGAAAAGGGACTTGCAGGGTTCAGATTATGATTCCATCTTTTCCTCATGAGCATTGGTGATCTTATGAAACCTTCTGCGCACCTGAAACTGCAAAAAACACAGTCAGAATCCATTTATTGAAGAATATCAACGTTGAAGACAGGGATCAAAGAGTATCAGTGTTTAATGATTTTAAATAGAGTTTAAAGGGATTAAGGCACCAATTCGAGAATCAAAGGCCTAATCCACAGTTGTTAAAGGATAAGGACCGAAAATGAAGATCAAGGCCTAATTAGGCCTAAAACACAGAGTAAAGCAGATTAAAAGTGTTTTAAGAATAAACAAAGAGATATATTAGTTTGAAAGGCCTCCACTGCCACATCAGAGGCTAATTGAATCCTCTCCAGCTACCAAAGTGCCACCTGCATCTCTCCATAAATCAGAAGAAGGCAGAGTTATTGCCTCATTCAGTGATATTTTGTTCAAAGCAGCCAGAGTTATTGCTAACCAGCCTAAGAGTTTTAAAGTCAACAAAATCTGCCCAACATGCTTAAGACTTAATGGAAATCAATTAATACATGGAAAATATCAGAAAAATTCTCCACTGAGCCCCTCAAAGGCCGAGAAGCATTAAATTGTATTAATTGAGCCTAGAGATTTTTTCTTTCATCCCAACTCCTCATTTCTTCTATAAATACTTCTGTAGAAGATGAGATATAGGTTGGTTATTGGATTTATGATGTAATAGTTGTTGTATCGAATCATTGTTGAATGTAAATAAATTCTGAAGCTCAGTTAAGTTATTGAAGAAGTTAGGCTGAGAAGAGAAGTTGTTGCTGTAATGAAACATTGGACTTGAAGTATGTAACTGGATTGACAATCAATATACAAGCTGGTTTCTGGGATCCTGGTCTATATCATTGGTGAAGTACCTCTTATTGTTATTGTTTTCCTTTCATGTATGCCATTTTGTTCATATTTCTCTGATAAAGAACAACAAATATAGATCTAGAATTTACTGTTAAAGGTACCCTACTCTCACTGAGAAGCTTTATCTTTATGTTTTCTTCCTTCGTGTGTTTAAGAATGACTTAAGTTAAGTGTAAACATTATCAAGGAATGTTGTTTAGTCCATGTATTGATGTGCAAAACTTGAAAGGAAGTTCTTGAATGATATTTTCAGTACATGCTAAGTAGAGTTGAACTAGAAAAGTTTATGGTTTTCCCTGTCTTCTAGTTTTTCTCCAAAGGTTGTTTGAAGTTTTCCCTAAGAGTATTCTGAAAGAAGGCCTAGATTTTAATGCATATGACTTGATATTTAGCTGGACTTTGTTTTTTTTTATCTATTTTCATCCCTTCTGAAGGTAGTCATGTGGATTACTGGATTGTTTGTTTGATAAGTTAGCTTTAATACAACCTTGTCCAAAGAAGTTTATGGTTAGCCCTGTCCTTTGGCTGGTTTCAAATAGTTGCTTAAAAAGGATTTTCTTGTTTGGAAAGTTAACAAATCCTTGTTGAAATTGTTGGCTTTTTCCACCTTCACAACACTTTAATGTTCCATTCCATCATTTAATCTAAAGGATCTTTTGATATAGATGACTTTCCCCTTGGACCACACTTGAAATTGTTGCACAATTAAACCCTTTTGTGACTCCATTGCCCAATGGTTTAAAGCTATTTCATGCTAATCCTAACTACTGAATAATTCTCAATATACTTGCATCTTCACCTTTTGAACTCTTTAATTTTGTGATATTCCATCCAATCAAAGATCATACCTGACCAACCAAACAAACAAACACCCTTGTTCTTCATAACTAGCCTAATATCACATACTAAAAGACCTTAAAGATAAATCAATCTTTGAACTTATAGAGAGATCCCTCTCTGGATTCAGAAGGGCTAGATCCTAGAATCCCAAAGTGGTTCATATGTAGGCTTTTCAGTTTGTATTTGCCAATCTTGCAAATTACAGAGACATAACATTGAGGAGACCAGTTCTGGAAAGGAGGCGACCAAAGAGGTATACTCTATATTATTTCTATTCAATTTTTTATTTATCTATTACTGATGATTGTCCTAGATATGTCAGAGAGGCAATGGACTCAGAGGATGGAAAATTATGGAAAAATGCCATTGTTGAAGAAATGGCATCCTTGAACAAAAATGAGGCTTGGGATCTGGTGGAGTTGTCGGCTGGAAGGAAACCCATTGGAAACAAATAGGTGTTTAAGAAGAAGATGAATGCAAAAGGCAAGGTGGAGAAATAAAAATATTGGTTGGTAGAAAAATGTTATTCCCAGGCGTTGAGAATTGATTTTGGTGATATTTTTTTCTCCTATTGCCAAGTTAGCTTCTATTAGATTACTTTTATATGTTGTTTCTACTTTTGAATTTTAGGTAGAACAAATGGATGTGAAGAAAACATTTCTTTGTGGGGATCTAGAAGAATAGATCTACATGAAATTACTGTAAGTCTTTGTGGTGAAGGGTGAGAAAGAACTGGTATGCAGGTTAAAAAAGTATATGTATGGGTTAAAGTAGTCACCAAGGATGTGGTATAAAAAATTTGATACATATATGTAGGGACTTGGCTTCACAAGGACCAAAGAGGATAAATGTGTATTTTAAATTAATGGGTGACCATGTTATTTATTTGGTCTTGTATGTGGATAATATGTTATTGATTGTAAATGACATAGAAATTATCGAGAATGTGAAGACCCAATTGTCCTCTAAATTTGACATGAATAAAATTGGTGATGCAAACTATATTTTTCGCATGGTAATTAAACGAGTTTGGGCACAAAGGAAGCCTTGGTTAGACCCAAATTAGTATTTGGAGATAATATTGTAGAGGTTTAATATAGAGGATAGTAAACCGGTGAAGGTTCCTATTCCTGTAGGTGAAAAGTTATTTGTTGAATAACGTCCCAAGACATAGGATGAGGAAGAGGACATTTATCGCGTTCCATATGTGACTGCATTTGATAGATTGATGTATGTAATGGTCTGTAGATGACCATACATTTCACATGTAGTGAGAGCATTGAGAAGGCTGGTGTCAAAACCAGGGAAGGAGCATTGGACAAAAATGAAGCGAGTTTTCAAGTATCTGCATGGCACTAGTGATTATCATTTTTGCTACCAATGAAGACCAAGATTGGATAGAGTGTTGGTGATATGTGGCTTTGTTGATGTAGTATGGGCTAGAGATATGGATCAGATAAGATCTACAAGTGGGCATGGTTTCAACCTATTTGGAGGAGCAGTTAGTTGGATGAGAAAGAGACATTTTGTAGTGGCACTTTCAACTACAAAGGTTGAATACATGGAAACCACTCATGCAAGCAAGGAATCAGTTTGGTTATAGAGATTGTGTTCATGTATGGGGTTGGTACAATGAGATATAAAGATATAATTTTATATCCAAAGTGGAATTTTCTTGGAAAGAATCATGCTTATCATTCGAAGACAAAGCATATTGATCTTTAGTATCAGTTTGTGAGGGACATGGTTGAAGACAAAAAGGTGTTTCTGGTAAAGGTGGACACTTTGAAGAATGTTGCAGATGCATTGAAAAAATTTATGAGTATTGAGAAGTTTTCTTGGTGTAGATAAACAATGGCCATTTCAACCTTGGGCTAATGGTCGTGTACTCATGCGACCCCCTGTGTGGAAAGAAAACAACAAGTGGGAGAATGTTGGGTATGTGGTATATTATTTCCACGAATAGTTGGGGGGTTGTAAGGGGTCTTGGGGGAATGCCCCATATTTTTTTTAGGCGAAACCAACAACGGTTTGGAAAACCCAAGCATGGGGGGGGAAGCCCAAGGATGGTGTGTGGACCCACCCATGGTTTTGTGCATGGCTTTGGGCATGATGGTTTTGCCCATGGTATTTTGGAGATTCAACCAAGGGAATTAAAATTATGTTCTAATATAAGGTTAATGGTGGTTTATGAATGCTTGAAATTGTATATAATGTATTGTAACATTGAAAGGAATATAATGAACAATAAATTTTGTTTTCCTAGTTTTGGGTTCCAAGAGAAAATATCTATGTATATTTTATGTTCTCACCATTTTATATTTTTTTGTTTTTAAGAATTTGTTTGCAAGTAGATTATGTACATGTATAAAACCTAAGTTGCGTGTGTGCAATATTTTCTCAATTCCTTTGACTTAATTTTATGTGAATTTGCATTAGTGTTTTATTCAATATTTCCCACATATAAATTATAGAAGACAAATAATCAAATTCAAATAGGTGAATAATAACTAGTAAATGCAACGATATTTAAAATTTCACAAAAACAAATTACAAGGTGGCATGAAAAGTTTATGAAGAGTGAGTTCTCTATTGGGGATTAGACTTTGTTTTTTAACTTCAAATTCAAATGTTTCAAGAGAAAATTACATACCAAATGTTGATTTACTAGTGCAATCAAGACTAGTACAATTTTTCAAATTGATAATTAATTCCAATCATACAATATTACTTCATTAAATTATTCCAATCATCAAGAATTTATACATGAAAAATTTCAACCATTAGAGAAGTAAAAGAGATCACCGTAAACAATTAGACAAGAGAAACCAAAAATTTAGGCTAGTGACCAGGGAAAAACCCATAACAGAAAAAGCCAACAAAGATTTCCTTATGAGAGAATGTCAAATTCAATCCAATTTGTACATTAGTCAGGAATGGAATATCTTATCAAGACATATAGAAAATAATTGACCAACATGATGACCTACCACATGTTCCAACCTATCCCTCCAATAAAAATACAAATATCCGTTCAGTTAGGTTTTAAATTCACTTTTATCCATAGCTACATACCTTGCATGATCCACATAAATATAGTACTATAAAAATAACATAAATCATTCCATGGTACATGCATAAGAAATTCCATAGATATCGCAAAAGAGGTGCCACAGATCTCACATAAATGTGCCACATAGATCGCATAAGAGGTGCCATAGAGCTAGCCTAAGAGATGCCACAAATGTCACATAACAGGTGCCACAAAGCTTGCATAAGAAATGTGCCACAGAGATCGAATATGAGATGCCAAAAAGATCGCATAAGATGTTGTGAAGCCAACTCCAAAAATAGAAGAAATGAGATATCAACGCCTTAGAAATAAGCCACTTTGAGTGGGCAACCTCCAATACATTACATGAATGAACAATTCTTGGATGATACAAATTATAAAACCTTCTTTCTATATATAGGAGTCCATGGGGCCAAAATGTAATCCTAGCCAACCTAACAATAATAATTTAAGGGCACAATAATAACAATATGGGGGTTATAGGGGTACAATAATAACAATAAGGGGGTTACACTAACAACAATATGGGACTATACTAGTAATATAGGGACCTAACATGCCCCTCTCCTTCAAAAAAGTGTTGTCCTCAACACTTGAGTAGCTCTGGGTGTTTTTGTATAAAATTCTCATCCTCCCACGTAGAATATTCAGTGGGTAAGTTCTTCCACTTGATGAGATACTCTGAAATTGATTGATTCCGTAGCTGTCGAGTTCTTGTTTCCGTGACCGCTTCAGGTTCCAATATGATTTTTCCTTCCTCATCAAGTTCTGGAAATATTGTTTGAACTATAAGATTTTCACCTATAACCTTCTTTAAGCATGAAACATGGAAAACTGGATGCACTTGTGAAGAAGCAGGAAGCTCCAATTTGTATGCCATAGTACCAATATTTTGCAACATCTTGTAAGGACCATAGTACTTTGGTGATAATTTATTATCCTTCTTAGCTTGGTTGAGGGACATTTGTTTGTATGGTTGTAGCCGTAAAACTACCCAGTCTCCTACATCAAAACTTCTCTCGCTACGATGTTGATCTGCCTATTGTTTCATTCGATTTTGTGCCAAATTTAGGTTATCCTTTAAGAGTTGGAGAACTTCTTGTTGATGCTCGATGTGATATTCCACTGCTTGAGCCTTCAAATTTTCTCTTAAATATGATGTGATGGATGGTGGATGATATCCATAAAGTGCCATAAATGGGGTCATTTTTGCTGCAGTATGGAAGGAAGTGTTATACCACTATTCAGTGAGAGGTAACCACTTGACCCATTGTGTTTGTTTATTAGATACAAAAAAATGAAGATATCCTTCCAAACATTTATTTACCATCTCAGTTTGACCATCAGATTGAGGATGATAAGATGACCTATGAGCTAATTGAGTACCCAATCAAGGAAATAACTCCGTCCAAAAATTTCCAGTAAAAATGGGATCTTTGTCACTCACAATAACCCTTGGGTTTCCATGTAGCTTTTGAATTGTGTCCATAAATGTAGTAGCAATTGTACTTGCTTTAAATGGATGAGATAATGCACAAAAATGTGCATACTTGGTAAGTCTATCAACTACCACCATGATGACACTCTTTCCTTCGCACTTAGGTAAACCTGTGATAAAATCCATTGAAATCTCCTCCCAACATTGACTTGGAATGGATAAAGGTTGTAGAAGTCTCGGGGTCTTAATTGTCTCAACTTTATTCTGTTGGCAAACCAAACATTCTGCCATAAACTTTTGAATATCAGATTTAAGGCCATCCCAAAAAAATTCTTTCTTCACCCTGTGGTAAGTTTTTAAAAATCCTGAGTGTCCTCCTAAAGGAGAAGTGTGCAATTCCAAAAGAATATTTTGTTTTAGTTGGGAATTCTTACAAAGATATAAGCGATCTTTGTACCATAAAGAATCAGTTTTCCAACTAAATGTATCAGATGTACTAGGATCTTGATGCAACTTTCGAATGAGTGTCCATACTTCTTTGTCCTTCTTCCATTCATCTCTTGCTTCGGTTATCCAATCTGGTTGGATAATAGAAATGGCACAAAGAAATGCTTCCACCTCTTCATTCTTTCTTGAGAGTGCATCTGCAACAACATTAAGATTCCATTTTTTGTAGATTATTTCAAAGTCATAACCCAACATCTTTGTGACCCATTTTTGCTGCTCTTCTGAAGATAGTCTTTGTTCCAAAAAAGTGTTTAAGACTATCATGATCAGTTTTTACCTTGAAGTGTCTTCCCATTAGGTAAGTTCGCCATTTCTTTAGTGCATGCAGTATTGCTAATATTTCCTTCTCATAAATAGGTTTCTGTAAATACTTTCCTTTGATTGGACGACTTTCAAAAGCAATGGGTCTTCCTTCCTGCATTAAAACTGCACCAATTCCATTTCCTGAGGCATCACATTCCACAATAAAGGTTTTTGTGAAGTCTGGTGTAGCTAAGACCGGTGCTAGGCACATCGCCTCTTTAAGACGTTCAAAGGCCTTAGTTGCTTCAGGAGTCCATGAAAATGCATCTTTCTTCAATAATGTTGTTAGAGGTGCTGCTATTCTCCCATAATTCTTAACAAACTTGCGATAATACCCCGTTAACCCGAGAAATCCTCGCAACTTCTTCATGGTTGTGGGAACTTTCCATTCCTTAATGGCTTTAATTTTGTTAGGGTCTACTTTAACACCCTCGTGAGATACAATGTGACCCAGATATTCCACCTCTTGTACTCCAAAGTTGGATTTTTTTGCATATAATTGTTTCTCCTGCAATAGTTTGAGCACCCTGTCAACATGTTCAACATGATCCTTCCAAGACCTGCTGTAGATTAGTATATCATCAAAAAATACTAGCACAAATTTTCTAAGGAAGGGTTTGAAAATGGAATTCATCACCCTTGAAATGTAGAAGGTGCATTGGTAAGGCCAAAAGGCATGACCAAAAATTCATAATGACCCTCATGAGTTCGAAATGTTGTTTTTGGAATATATTCAGTCTTCATTCTAAT